>ML422556.1:0-147135 GCA_005239525.1 Nicotiana knightiana
AATCTCGAAACTCAAAATACCTTTCCCCTGCTCTTGTAGGAGGAACAATACAGACTGAAGGAGATTTTGATTATGTACGGTTTTTAGGTAATTTAGCTGCTGCAGGATTTGAAGAAGTCATCTGTTGAAAGAAAGTAAAAGATATCAGTTAAAAATATCATATCAAAGAAGACAAAATCAGCAAATATAAAACAAAAAGCTTCAGCTCCCAATATGTTAAAGGGTCACCAAAAACAAAACACAAAACTTCAGCTCTCTATATGCTGAAGTTTCAGCAAAACAAAACACAAACTTCAGCTCGAAAACTAAAACAGGTTGAACTACAAAACACAAAACTTCAGCTCCCTATTTGCTGAAGTTTCACCAAAAAAAGCACAAACTTCAGCTCCAAAATAAAAACAAGATGAAGTACAAAACACAAAACTTCAGCTATCTATATGCTGAACTTTCAGCAAAACAAGCTGAAGAACAAAACTTCAGCTCTCTATATGCTGAAGTTTCAGAAAATACAAACCATAAACTTCAGCTCCAAAACAAAAACAGGTTGAAGTACAAAACACAAAACTTCAGCTATCTAATGTTGAAGTTTCACAAAAACAAAGCACAAACTTCAGCTCCAAAACGAAAACAAGCTGAAGTACAAAAACAAAAAATTAAGCGCCCAAATATGCTGAAGTTCACCATAACAAAACAAAAAACTTCAGCTCCTAAACAAAAACAAGCTGAAGTTCACCAGTTACAAAATACAAAACAGACACACACGTTCAAAAACTTCAGCATATTACCAAAACAAAACAAAAAAAAAAACGCAGCAAAGGCACAAATTTAAACACCAATAATTAAACACACAAAAAAAAAAATCAGCTCCATAAAATTAAGGTATAGATGACAAAATCACTATAGAACTAACCCCTAACAACAGATCAAACATGAACATAAAAAAATAATAAAAAAATAAAAATAAAAACATGAGTATCATAAAAAAAAAAGATAAAAATAACTGTAATGTACTTGTGATTATATGTAATATTGTTGGAGAACAAACAATTGAAGCGATGAATATCAAAGCACAATGACGATCGTAAGCGAAGAACGGGAGAGAGAGAGAAAGAGAGTATTTGTGAGTATACAGTATAGGAATGNTGTGAACACCCAATTTTTGCCCCGCATAGAAATTACTCCTATAAAATAATAAAAAAAAAACAGTTTTAATAAATTTTAGGAACTTTTCTTTACTTAGTTACATTCCATGCGTGTTTAATAATTCTAAAATCATAAAATAAAATAAAAATCATAAAAAATGTTCGAATCTTGATTTCATTAGCATGTTAGATTTTAAACTTCTTTTTAGGATTTAATTTCATTGCAAATGCATCTTCTAAAAAATCAAAAAAATTACATTCATAGGTTAATTAATTAATTAGTTGCACTAGTCCGTCATTATATAAAATAAATGCATAGGCTAGCCAAGAAATAGATTTAAATTAAATTTGAGTCTAAAGTGGCTAATTCTGCAAAAGCATAAAAAGAAAAGAAGATTGTTAAGGTTAAAATTGGACTTGGGCCAGCAATCAGGCCCAATTCTTTACCAAAATCTGCCCAGCCCAAAAGGAACCCGGTCCAGAACCCACGACCCACCTGCCCGACCCGGTCCGGCCCAATACCCATCCCCTCACCTATAAACCTAAACCTAAAACCTAGACCTAGAAGAAGAAGCTAGACAGACCCCCTCCTAATCTGGAAAAGGGAGGCAGCCGCAACCTCCTTCCCTTCTTCTTTTCTTCTTTTCTTCTCAACTCCCAAACCAGGCAGCCTTCCCCCACCGCTCCATCTCCATCTCCGGCAAACCAGCAGACCCCTTGAGCGACGCCCAGATACTCCTTTCCCTTCCTACTCTCTCTCCCTTCTCTGTCGCTTCTCTCCTTTGACCGTCACTCACCTTCCACACCTCCCAGCAGCCGCCAGTCCTGCTCCAACATATAGCACCACCTAAACAACCGAGCGGCACCTCTCTTAATCTCATCTCCTCTAAAACAAACACCCAACCATACCCCCAATTCCAAAATACACACACACGCGCACACAGTAAGAGGAACAGAAGAACGGACAAGAAAAAAAAGGGAAACGAAAATTCGAGGAGTAAAAAAATTTCAATGTTTCATCTCGAATTTTCTGGTCTGTTTACGAAAACATAGATGAAGTAGCCACTTTCGGTATTAGAGTCAAGATTTGCCGTCGCCCGTCGTTTCAGACGCGTTTCTTGTCAGATTCTTGTTGTTGTTTTCCGCTCAAATTTTTGAGTCAAGATCTTGGTTTTCTGAGTTTTATTGCTGTTGAGCTTAATCGGGAATTAAGCCACTACTATCGGAGTTGTTGTTGTTTGTTGCCGAACTACTGCTTGCCGCCCTACTGCTAATTTGCTGAGCTTAGGTCGATTTTTTGGTTTCTGCCTTGGTCAGTGTATTCAAGTTTTTGCTTATTCAACCAGGTTAGTGTGAAAACCTTTCTGTATTATGTCTTTTTTTGTAAATGATTAAAGATCGAGTTTCTGTTCATCTTTAAAAACCTGCTAAATTTTTATTCTTATGTGTGATGGATAATGCCGTTATGAATTAATTCGATCCCCGTTTCCAGCTATAAATACTGTGTGATTATATAATCATGTTGACTTTAATGATTTCTTTTTAGTTCAATATGTGGTTAGAATTTTCGGTCAGCTTTATCACATGTTTGATTCAATATTAGTAGTCATTTGGTCAAAAGTGCATGTTTGATTCATTGTTAGTTGTTATTTGGTCATTTGAACTCCTTAGGCTTATGTTTGTTATTCTGTCGTTTAATTTATATTATTATTGATTCTGCTATATTGAGATTTCATTGGAGTGTGTAATTATGTATGATACAATGGATTTATTGGATGGAAACACCTTTAATATGAACACAGACACTAACTTAATCTAATTTAGCAATAAAGAATAATTTTAATTTTAGAAATCATATGAGTTGGTGGTGACTTACCGTCGAAGGATTAGGAAGTTTTGTGGGTTTTAGCATTCACTTTAGTTTTAGATATCCTTTTAAATCAAATTACAGTAGCTAAATTATGTATTTCTCTCACAATAATCCAATATACATACTTCATAATTTCACAACCACCTCAAAACTAGTTTAGAAAAATAAGACAAATAACTTATAACAATAATAGTTTGCTTTAGATATATAATTAAATTATCGTGACCATAGTCATGATTACGTAATCTACACTCGGGTATGCATTTCATGTGACCCGACCCTAACTTCAAACAATAATAAAATAAACATATTGTGAATCGCGGGTGCATTTCATGTGGCGCGATTTGCAATATATATCAAAACAAGTGTACGACATCGTGACTTGTTTCAAACAAATTCCNGGTGCAAACATAAAAACAAAGCAGGTACAAATTAAAGAGAGGCGCCTAAATAGGGCGCCCCGTGCAATTTTTACATTTTAAGGAACATAGATATTTTTGCTTTTCAATTTTTACCAAGATACATGTAATAAGAGTAAAAATACTTAATTAAAAAAAATTATAGGGTCAAAAGTGGGCCCCCCTAAAGTTGGGGGCCTAAAACTTGGGCTTCAGTGACTTTACCCAAAAGCCGGCCCTGGGTATAGGTCATGGTTTTTATGTTCCTACTTCTCATGATAGAAGTTTTAGTGACTGGAGATATACTCCTGAACAAAAACTAGGAAGTGGTATATATGGTATAAAAAAGCACCTCATGTTTGAATCTTTTGATTGTTGTTACTGAGGAAAAAAAATCCAGTCAAGTAATATTGTCTCAAGTAATGTTCAATGTAGCCTCTGGGCGCAATAGTAATAAGGCTAATAACAAGGATAGAAAATAAGAAGATAAAATTGTATAGAGCTTTTGGTAGAATGTAGTATTGATTTGTCAGAAAATTCGTGTCCCTTATAATGATAACTGAGCTCACTATTTATTGCTACGTTTAGGGAAGGAGGTCCTAGGATCGTGCCCTTCTTTAATGTCAATTATGAGGGTCATTGATGAAGATGTAACAGTGAGCATAAATGCCAAATTTCTTATAACGGGCAATGTACTTAATGCCATATAATATTCTCTATTAAATACTACCGGGCAAAGAGTATTTATTACATCCTTATGAGCGTTATTCTTCCTAGTGACAGACGAAACAATTGCCTTCGGTCTTGGGCTCCACGTGTCCCTCTTTTGGACGGCCACGTGACATAACATATTTTACCCTATAAAAAAATATGGTCTAAGAGCCCGTTTGGACATAAGAATTTTTTCTCTATTTTTCAAAAAAAATTACTTTTTTCGAAATGAGATAAAATTTCTAATTTTCACTTGAAGATGCATTTTGGAAAATTTTAAAAATTTGAAAAACTTCAAAAAGCTATTTTTTCAAAATTTTCACTCAAATCACTCTCTTAAAAAATAATCCAAAATTATATTCATGTCCAAACACAACTCTAAGTAGGCGTTTGGACATAAGAATTGTAAAATTCCAAAAAATGGTGAAAAAGTTTTTCAAGTGAAAATGGTATTCAGTTTGCGTTGTTTTTGAAGTTTTGTGAGTGCTTTGAGTGAAATTTTTGAAAAACAGTTTTTTGGAGTTTTTCAAATTTTCGAAAATTTCCAAACTACATTTTCAAGTGAAAATTAGAAATTTTATGAACAAACGCTAATTTCGAAAAAAAGTAAAACTTTTTGAAAAAAAGTAAAAAAAGTAAACTTTTTTTTTATGTCCAAACGGAAACTAAATTTCAAATATCATTTTCACTTAAAAAAATTTAGACATATTTTGAAATTTTACAATTCTTATGTCCAAGCGCCACTAAAGAAAGCTCGTTTTGACTCTGTATAGTCACGTGACACCTAAAATTGAATGGGTGATTTGCTTTAAGACAGTTTGGTGCCACTCTAGAGTTTTTCATAACAGTCACCCTATGAGTAGAACTTTACTTGTTTCACGGATAATATTTTTGATTTTTGACCTTAAAATTTGACTACGAGTCAAAGGAAGGTTAAAAAATCAAAATTATTCATTTTTAGGGTCATTGGATGTAATTTACTGAAATTGAATCGAGGGAGTTTAGTCTTTGTTATTAACCTAGTTGTATTATATACGCAGAATCAAAGAGCCAGCAGAGTATTAGGAAATCGAAGAAATGGAAACGGGAGTGATAGTTGAACTGCAGAGAAACTCACCAAATTGGGCTAAGGTAGTTGACGAAATAGTGAGGATAGAGAAGAAGATTTTCCCTAAACACGAGTCATTGGCTCGGTCCTTTGATGAAGAACTCAGAAAGAAGAACAGTGGGTTGCTCTATACCCAAGTGAGTGGTGCAGATATTGCTGGTTATATCATGTACTCTTGGCCTTCTTCCCTTTGTGCTTGTATCACTAAATTAGCAGGTCTGAATAAAGCAAACCCCTTTTCATCTTGCTTGATTTTTCCTCTTAGTAGTTGGTCTTATTCTTGAATTTATCTTATTGTTCTTTGATTGGAGTTGGTATGATTATTTATCCTAGTATTACTTCTTATTGACTGTTTGGTATGTTAGTATTTATCTTGGGATAGTCGATTTTACTACTTTATCCCGAGATAAGTTATCATGGATTACTATTCTATCCTCTGACAGGTATAAGTTATCTTGATATTATTTTTAATTCTGTGATACTTATCCCAGTATTAGTATAAGGTGGTACTAAAATTTTTATCCGACGATTATTTTTGCTCATCCATCATACCAAACGACCCCAAAGTGTTATGCTTTTTAGAGTCTTTTAGTCCTTTCAAAGATTTATGTACTAATAGAAAATATAAAGAACTAGTCTTTTGGATACGGGTTCGGTAAACCCATAACTTTTATCCGAACCCTATATTTGTTTTAAAAAATAATTGTGTTGTGCACAAATTATTAATTTATAACCCAATAACTTAAAAGAATTAGAATATTGAACCCATAAGTTTTAAATTCTAGCCTTGCCTTTGCTTCTAATACTCTTTATTTTTATTTTTATTCTAGTTAATATTGGCCTGATATAATTTATTAAACAGAAAAGGCCCAAAATGCCACTCAACTAACGAAAATGGCTTATCTATGCCATCCGTTAAAAGGTCGGCCTGTCCATGCCACTACTGTTATACTTTTGGCCTATTCATGTTACTAGCCTTATAGTTTTGGCCTATTTATGCCATTGTTCACTAACAATTCAATTTTCTGGTTTTTAAATAATAAAAATTAATTTTTCAACCCCACATTTGCCACATGTCTTTATATTACTGGTTCTTCTTTACTTCACCCTACATTTCTTTTAACCCTGATTATGTATAATTAACCATGCCCAACCCGATAAAATCCAACCATCTTTTAACTCAACCCCTAATTCCTTGTCACGGTTCGAAATCCAACTAGTCGTGATGTCACCTGACCTAACCCGCTAGGTAAGCCGATTAAGAACTATCCAATTTAATGAGTTTTTTTTAACAAATAAATGATAAAATAACTGAACCTTAATACATTTTCCAAGGACTGGTAGTACAAATCATGAGCGTCTAAGATTTAAATTTTTACAAAATGAATTGAAAATAAACACAAAATTGGTTTCAAATAAATATAAATCATTGTAAAAATCAATGTTCAGTTTGATTTGTAATTTGTAAAAATCACTGATTCGGTTTCAAACTGAATAGTGATTTTTATAATGATTTGTATTTATTTGAAACAGATGTTGTGTTTATTTCAATTCATTTTGTAAAAATCTAAATCTTAGAAGCTCGTGATTTGTACTGCCAGTCCTTGGGAAATGTTTTAAGGTTCAGTCATTCTATCATTTATTTGTCTAAAAAAAATCTCATTAAATTAGATAGTTGTTAATTGACTTACCTAGAGGGTTGGGTTAAATTCCATCACAAATAGTTGGATTTTGAGTCGTGACAAAGAATTAAGGGTTGGGTTAAAAAATGGTTGGATTTTATCGGGTTGGGCATGGTTAATTATACATAATCAGGGTTAAAAGAAATGTAAGGTCAAGTAAAGAAGAACTAGTAATATAAAGACACGTGGCAAATGTAGGGTTGAAAAATTAAATTTTATTATTTAAATACCAAAAAATTGAACTGTTAGTGAACAATGGCATAAATAGGCCAAAACTATAAAGTTAGTGGCATGAATAGGCCAAAAGTATACGGTAGTGGCATGGACAGGCCGGCCTTTTAACGGATGGTATAGATAAGCCATTTTCGTTAGTTGAACGGCATTTTTTGGCCTTTTCCGTTTATTAAATGAAGAATCATGATTATTGAAGATTTATATAGCTAACCTAACTTGTGTGGGAGTGAGTCATTATTGGTGTTTCTTGATTGGAGTCTATAAGCTGATATTAGGAAAATAGCTTTTTGAAAATGTAAAAGAAGATAAAATGCATTCATTGATTGAGGTATCCTAAAATTGATGCCATATTGGATTAGGGATGAAGTCAAAGACTAATCAGTACTTGTTGATGACTGAGATTTTTATAGTAACACTCCAAATTTTGGTCTGGGACTGAATTAAAGGTGTAGTTTTGGACTACATCCAAATGTTTTGCTGGAAAGTTGAGATACTATTGTGCTACAATTACCAAGTAACATTTGATTCATTGCTATCAAACAATGTCAACTGGAAGTTGCAGCTAAATTGCTACTAGATTAGTTCTGAAAGACACATACAAAATACTTTTTTCTCCCATGAGCATGGTAGGTAAATGACCTCAAGAGGAGGATTCTTTTTTATTTTGATAAATGATTTCATACGCGCTAAACCAGCCACAAAAACAAAAAAAAAACAAAGAGAAATTTAGCCATCTTTCCTAGAGAGGCCGCGGTCCTTCACGCTAGCAGTCTGCTTCTTCTAGTTGACTGCCTAGCGATTTCTTCAATATGAAAGAGGAAGCATTTGGGTCATACCTGTACAACTAGGGAGGTGGGGGAAGTTGAATAGTAAACTAAATGAAGGTGAGTCCCTAGGCTTTGACCAGAGCCAATAGCTGGTAAGCATATGAAGTTTGGAATGGAGAAAGGATTAATAAATCATTGGACTTATTTAGTTTCCCAAACATTACTGGTGCTTGTAATCGTTGTTGACATGCTGGTCTATGAAGCTTGTACCAATGTGACTCACAATTAGGTTGGGGACGAATTTTGGGATGAAGAAATTGAATCATGGGATTGCACCAGTTCTAGGTGAGATATGGATAGTACCAATTGGTGATATCAGATAGAAAGTTATGATCATGACTCATGAGGAACTCACGTCTGATGTGACGTAGCATATGAGAAAGCAGAGTCAGCAGTGTGAATGTGACTATAGCTTGAGCATTCAAAACATGAAGATACTTATTCGGAGAGCCTGAATCTATAATCAAGTTGTCTTTCTAAGAAGAATATGCTTGAAGGCATTTGCCAACAAGTTCTAATAGTATGTTTGAACAGATGGGTAGGAAAGTTGCTTTTGCTCTTTCAATGCACTTCAATATAGCTGGATTGGATGAGCATTTTATGAAGGATCCAGGTCTAATAAATTAGAGAAGTGTCATGCATTTTTCCTCTTCGAGCAAGCTGACATGTTAATAATGATGTGTTGGCACCTCCGGAACAAAGAATTGAACAGGGTGTTTAGCCGTTGTAATTTGTAAAAGAGATGCTGCCGTAGTAACCCGATACAGGTGCTAGTGAGAGGTAAAAGGTATCCTGTGGAATAGTCTAAGTGTGCATAGTTGTGGCCTGGGCACCATCATCGTTAAAAAGACATGTTTCCATAATCTTTAGTTTGGCTACTGAGGATTTGCATGACCCGGTAGGCTATTTCACGCTGACCAAAATTTGACCTTGTTTAAAACCTGCCACTCAAATTAGGATGACTAAAGCTTAGTGAGCTACTATTGAGGAACATTGAACCTTGAAATAGCTAGCAGTTTGTTTTAAGGAATTTTGCAGGAGAGTTCAATTAAATCTTTCTCGGACCCTCATCATATTAAATTGCTTGGGAAAGAAAACAGGTGAATTGGTATTTTTATTGTGAGTATTCCTGATAGGTCAATAAGCATCGTCTATCATCATTTGCATAGAAGATAAAACCGGCTTGCTTGTGATGTTTTTTCTTACTTTTCCGGTTTTAAAGAATTGCTTTGGTTCTCTCAGTGGTTGCGGATTTCTTATCATGATCTTTTATCCAAAAAAATATGACTTAACCTTTGAGGAATTTAAATGGAGAAACATGGTTAGTGAGGATTCATATGGTCGGTCGACTTCAACTTGTTTTGGGCTGAGGCGTAGTTGTTGTAACTTCTTTAAAGGTTTTTTTTTCTACTACATGCCTGTCGCTTTCCTGTTTGTTTTCTCGTCGCCTGCATAAATCAGCACAGATTGAGATAGACAAGGAAGTTCATTTACAATGTTCCTTTTTCTTTTGACAAATAAAAAGTATGCGTTCGTTTACTGATGCATCCTTCCTCTGTGGCTGGAAATAAATATCAGTGAAAGAGAATTACAGGGGACAAGGCCATGGAGAAAATTTGCTCAAGGCGGCAGTGCAGAAATGCAGAACAAGAAATGTTCATCGGATATCGCTTCATGTAGATCCTACAAGGACTCCAGCAATGCAGCTCTACAAGAAACTTGGTTTTCAAGTGGATACTCTTGTGGAGGGTTACTACTCTTCAGATAGAAATGCCTATAGAATGTATTTGGGTTTTGACATTGAATAGCATAATTTTTCCCAGATTCAGCAGCTGATCAACAACAACAACAACAACAGTATAATTCCTACTGAATCTTATAGTGAATCTTATATTAAGCTTTGTAATTGGTATAGGTCTTGTTTTGTGTGTTCCTACTTCTCATGATACAAGTTTAGTGACTGCAGATATACTCCTGAACAAAAACTAGGAAGTGGTATATATGGTATAAAAAAGCACCTCATGTTTGAATCTTTTGATTACGCCTACCGCTAGTATACATATTTTCATTTTTAGTTTTTTGGTAAGTATAGGAATTGATATGAATCTTAGACATTAATTATTTTATGTTTCACATGACATAAATCTAAATAACTATTGAACATTACTTGAGACAATATTATTTGACAGGATATTATTCCACAATTGAGTCGGATCTACAATGTAATTTATTGATTTACAAAAATCTAATAACTTTTGTCCAATCCTACTAAAAATTGAAAGGTCCTATTTTTTTTTTTTTTCATAACTCAATTATTGTTATTTATCTAATGACAAGTTAAACCCTATGTTTTAGAAAGAACTTATATGCGCTGATGATGTAAAGAATATTTTTACAATTCAAATTTTAATTTAAAAGGGAACTCCAAGCAATAATTTATAATAAGCATTGCTTAATAATTAATTTAAAAGGTATGTAACATGTTATAATATATCAAATCACAGTAATCGTGTAATGATTATTCACACTGTCAGCATATTGAATTCGAGTTTTGAAATTGACTCTTAAATGAAGAACTTTGTGTAAATAACTCTATATTTGTATATAGTTACATTATATAGATGATGAAGAAAATATTTTATTATGAAATTTTGATAAATGCTCACCTAGTACAGACTATAGAATTGAATCTACGCATTATAATCCCACATAAATAGATATTTATTCCCAACTGACAAGTAACACCAAATCGCTATGAGTATAAAGTACAAACCCAGTAAGACATGAATTAAATGGATCTTCTGTCCTCATTTCCTTTCTTAGAATTGTAAGCATCATGATATTCCAGTATATTTAAAGAATAATCATATTATATTTTTGACATTTTCATTGGAGAGAGAGCAAATCGTGGATATGATTCTTCTTTAATTACACCGGAATGTTATAGTTCTTACAATTCTGAGAAAGGGAACGAGAATAAGAGAGTCGAAGAGAGAAAAGAGAAGGGAACTTGAAAGTGTTAATAGTGTTTAACTCTTTCGGCATTTTCTGTGTGATGTCTGTCTTTCATATTTTCTCGCGCAGAACTTATATCGGCGTGATGAGAATTTAGAGTTATAGAAAAAAAGGTAATCAAGATTTAGCGAACTTAAATAGTTGCCATCTTTTGGAGATATTAGTAATTAGAAGAAGTTTTTTCTGTGATTTGTTTTTGAGATAAATAGGAAGTGTTTGAATTTTGAGGAGAATAAAGAAAATATTAAGAAGAAACACAAGACACACATACAGAAAATAACACTTAGCATAATTGCATTGACCTTTATCTTAATCTTCATTTTATTTAAAAAAGAAATAAATCATAACTTGATTTTCTTTTTATGTCAACTAGGTTATGGTGCCCTAGTAGGGCTTGAATCTAGATCCTCCTCTCCATATGGGTTCACTATTAAAGACAAGTTCATCTACATATATATTAATATAATTCTATCAAACAAAAACCAAATGGGGCCAGAGGAAATGTAGCAATGGACGATAAAGCAAAGAGAATGAGGGATCTATTATCAAGTTTCTACTCTCCAGTCCTAATTCTACTTCTTCATCGCCGCCGCTCAATGCTGCTTCTAATCGCCGTAGGCGTCAGAATCGTCGGCGTTATCATCCACTATTGGCTCATCCTCTTAAGCGAACAAATCTGTCCATGGCTATGCCAGAGAAGTTTTTGATGGACGGGTTTTTGTTCGCCTCCGTTTTTAGTTTCAATACAATGTATACAATATTTTGCTTGGCCGAAAAACGCCATCTCCGGCGAACTTTCTTCTCTTCTTTGTTATATAGTCAATTACAATGATACAAATATATTGTTCTGTACAAATATACTCAATACATTATATTTTTATATAAATACATTATTTTTTCGCATGTATTTATGTATTCCGAAGGTCTGTATTTTTTGAATACAATCGAATATCACTGTATTTTGTGATTTTTTGTTATAGTCAAATTGAATACATTGAATTGAATATAATGTGTAATAGTGAATAATGAATATTTGTGAATTGAATACAATGTACGCAGTCGAAGTTAATAGAATCATATACACCCTATTTCTTGATTATTTGTTGTCTGAATACAACTTAATTTAATATAGTAAAATTATGTACAATTAAAGATTCATTTGTCAGAGCAAGCCTTTGAAACTGGCAACTTGATGCATCTTTTCTGCATATGTGAACCAGTGTGTATGCTTGTTTATTGAACCTTAGAGAAAGACAAAAATTTATACAACAATACTTTTTTTCTTGAATTCCAAAGTTCACCGGAAAATGTTATACAAGGGGTTATCATTTCCATTCAAACGGTGAAGGGGGTGTTATTTTCCAACCAATAAATGGTAAGGGGTTAAATGGAATTTATTCTAAGCATTGCGCGTTAGTAATCTGTATTTGTAAAACAGTTCTGGCGAAAATAAAATAACATAAACAGAAATGTAAATGAAATAACAAAACCAATTCGAGCCCACTGAACTCACAGTGTTTCCTTAAGGAATTTAATCCCCTCCTAGTACCCAAGGTTATGGATTATTTCCTCCCAGGATAGAACGAATTACACACTGGTGTAGTGGTACTTCAAACCCTAGTGTTTCAGCGAATACAAAGTTCGGTAGCAAATCACACTTACATTTGATTTCTTTGAAGTTAAGAATATGCAGAAGAAAGGAGGAGAACTCAGAAATTAGTATGTAAAATCTGAGAGAATGGACTTGTATTTATAGCCAAAGTTGGGCTGAAATCTGAAGAGGTGCAACTCTTCAGAATGACTGTTTTTTCAAACAGCCATAGAATAAATGGCATGACATAATTGGCTATTTACTCAACAATAAAGAGGAAAAATTGAAGGGTAGTTAATTTTCTATTACAAAAACAGAAAATTGAATATTGGATAACTGAAATGGATTTAATATTAATATTTATTTTAATATTAATATTTTGTTATTAACACAAATATTTAATAAAATTTCTGTTAATATTTACTATTAACAAATAAATTTGGTCCAAAAATTAATCAATCGATCGATCATTTGACCAAATCCAAATTCAAATCCAAATTCAAATTCAAACCCGAATCTGAATCCGAAGCCGAAGCCGAATGTCACGACCCAAAATCCATAAGGTCATGATGGCGCTGGACACCAATGTCAGGCAAGCCAATCAATAAGTGGTTAAGTTAAATTTCCTGTTTTAGCATTTATGCAATCATTTCCTTTCACTTTATTACATAATAATTGAATAAAATCCGCTTAGTAAATATGAAAGTTTAATATTCCATGTTTTTATACAATATACCTCAAACACATCCCAGAACCCGGTGACACAAGTACATGAGCAATTTCAAAGAATTTTACAATTACTACAAAGCTTGTCCGAAATACAATTGGACAAAGAAATTAAAATAAAGTGAATATAATGCGAGGGAGACTCTGTCAGCTGCGGATCGCCTTCGGATGATGCAGCTCGCCTAAGTCTCTAAACCAGCCACATCACTATGAAAGTACCTGTGCAATAAAAATGCACAGAAAGTGTAGCATGAGTACAAAAATAACGTGTGCTCGGTAAGTATCCCGCCTAACCTCGGAGAGGTAGTGGCGAGAGGTCGACTTGACACTCACTACAGTCCAACAAAATAATTTAGCAAGATATGATATCAGTAAAAGGCATACGAGGATGATAAAAACAGCAACACTAAGGATAACTGTAATTCAAATAAATACTGGAAGTAAAGAAACAATTACTACTTCATTTTTCTCCCAAATATCTTAAATAAATAATTATTCTTCATTTTCCTCCAAATATCTTGTCACTTCAAAATTCATGAAAATCATTAACAATTTAGCATGCGCATATGTGATAAGGACAACCGGCCTGAGCCATCATAATAATCATATATGTGCACTGCTGAGGGTCGAACGACCCGAACCATAATATATCTTTCAATCTCGCTGTAGCGTATGACCCGCTCCCATGAGAGTGGGGAAAATAACACTCCGCTCACGGAATGTAAATTGTGAAGCGGTCACATGCAGTCATGCACAATCAACAGTCCACCCCGACTTCATCGGGAAAATAAATACTCAAGTAAATGACAAATTTTTCTTTTAAAGTCCCAAAAATAGTATTTAAAACTTTTTCTCGAAATTCATTTGCCAAGTTTAATAATATTCAATAATATAACCTTATCAGGAATACAATTATCCTCGGAGGAGTCAATTCTCTTTCTAAATGATTAAGAAAGGTACACTCTGACATTCTTATAAAATAAATTACCAATTTAATAGCATCATCAGTCTAATATTATTGGCAGGATCACATGTACAACACGTAAGGCATGCTAGTGGGTCCTAGACTACCCGGACATAAGCATAATAGTAGCTACGCATGGACCCTCGTCACTTCGTGCGTACGTAGCCCCCACAAATAGTAGCACGTATTTAATTAGTTCACCTATGGGGACAATTCTCCCTCACAAGGTTAAGAAGGAGACTTACCTCGCTCCGAAATTCTAAAACCGGCTTCCAAGCCCTTCCGACGACTCCAATGGACGCACAACGCCCCAAAATTATCCAAATAACGACAACCAATGAAAATATACTCTAATATTTGTTAAAAATTCAGATTATATAAACTCCCATCTCCTCTTAAAGAATTGACCAAAATGCCCTCGGGCCCACGTGCCCGGAATCCGAAATTTCTCGAAGATACACTCTACCCAGAGCCTTACAAGCTCAAATATACAATTTATTCTAAATTTCATGCTCAAATTCGTGGTAAAAATCCAAATTACAATTTCTAGGTTTTTCCTCCAAAATCCCAATTTCCTACTAATTTCCATGTCTAATTCCATGCATAAACCATGTATTTAACTTAAAAACATGAAGAAATTACTTACCTAGTAATGCATAATGAAAATCCATCTTAAAGCTCCTCAAAGTCGCCCATGCCAAGATGAAAATGGGAGAAGAAACGACAAAATTTCCATTTTAAAAACAATTTGCCCAGCCTCATATCCGCACCTGCGATCCTCATCTCGCACTTGCTATTCCGCAGGTGTGACCAAACTCCCGCACCTGCGGCTTCCTCAGCTCCAGTCAAAACTCGTACCTGCAACCCATTGTCCGCATTTGCGCCTTCGCAGGTGCGGAAATTACATCGCACCTGCGCTCCCAGCCAAGCCAGCAAAACCTCGCACCTGCAGCGCCAAAGCCGCGCCTGCGGCTCTACACCTGCGGCCAAATCCTCGCAGGTGCGGTCACACCAGATGACAACAATCTCAGCACTTCTTCAAACTCCAAACTTGATCCGTTAACCACCCGAAATCCACCCGAGGCCCCGTCCAATTACACCAACCTGTTCCGAAACATAATGCGGACTTGCTCGAGGCCTCAATTCACATCAAACAACATCAAAACCACGGGTCACACTAAAATTCAAACTTTAAGAACTTGAAATTTCAAACTTCCACATCCGATGCCGAAACCTATAAAATCACGTCCGATTGACCCCAAATTTTGCACACAAGTCACACTTGACATTACGGACCTGCTCCAACTTCCGGAATCGCATTCCGACCCCGATATCAAAATTTCCACTTCCGGTCGGATTTCTCAAAAACTTTCAAATTTCTATCTTTAGCCAAATGACTTTAAAATGACCTACGGACATCCGAATTCACTTCCGATCGCGCTCCGAACTCCAGAATCACCATACGGAGGTATTCCCAGTCTCGGAATCCCAAACATACATCAATATCACTGAAATTCGCTTCGAGCCCAACTTTAAATTTTTTTTTCAAAAATACTGACTTCCACAATACACACCGAAATGCTCCCGGGTTATCCAAAACCCAATCTGGACATACGTCCAAGTCCGAAATCATCATACGAACATGCATGAACCTTCAAATCCTGATTCGGAGGTCGTTTACTCAAAATTCTAATCTTAGTCAATTTCTCCAACTTAAGGCTTCCGAAATGAGAATTTTCTTAATTCAACTCCGACCACGCCCACGGGTCATAATACGTGAAATGGAGATTATCAAGACTTCAAACCACTGAGCGATGCGCTAGATCTCAAAAAGACCGGTCGGTTCGTTACATTCTCCCCCACTTAAACCGACGTTTGTCCTAGAACGTGCTAGGAACTACTCTGGAGTTATCTGAAATCACTGCTTAACACCTCGAGCACCTGCCTGTTCTACCACAACCCAGTTGAGTATATTAGCTTGATCAAATCTAAAGATTTCTTCTTTTATTCATATTATAGGCTCAGAATCCAGTTCCAACAGCTGAAATTTCTCTGCTAGGCCTAGTTCCAATATATAAACACCGTATCAACTACTACACGATATACCAGAGCATGACTTCATACCTTTGCTGAATTAGCACCATGCACCGCATAATTCATCTTCTGACCACAACGACACTCCCTGAACCTTATTAGCCAAAATTTCACAAATATGATGCTCCCAATTCACCTTATGATATATATGTACATCCTGCTATAATGCTGGCGATACCACCACAACGGAGAAGAGGTGTAGAAATTCATAACCAACTGCCGATTAAACAAATCATTGAATATCTCTGCTTGACTAGAATCATCACCTTATTATGAACCAAAAAAAGGTATTTGTCCTTTAATGTATTCCACATAATCATACTGCACTTGATCCCTGGTCCAATAATCTCGTCTCATCAAATATGAACTGTTCAAACAACAAATCACCCCAAAGATGACCAACAGTCTCACATGATACCACAACGCGCCAATAGGCCATAACCCGAACATGATACATAAATAAATGACTCAGGAAAAGACTACTCAACTCACGCAACTTATTATGAACTCTCTTCTCAGAAAATAGAAAGTAAAACACAAGAAAAATAAATATAGGAACCTTACTCATCATCACACTGTTGCGGCGTGCAACAAGATCCAAATAACATACCCGTGGCGGCGTGCCACCCGATCCCATCATAAAATTCACATAAGGAAATATACACGGAGCTGAATTGCTCACTATTACAAATTACTGAATATCGGTCACAAGCACGCTAAGTGCACAATACCATCCTGGGGAGACTGATAACGCCATATGCTACAAAACTTAAGCACAACTGAGGTGTGATATATATACTCTAAATCTCAAGAGCTCTCTGCTCGCATAACATCATCACTGCACGGAGACTCATCACATAGGGATCTATCAAGCCGTTTCAAAACTCACACGGCAAAATCACAACATTACATGAATTGGACGAAGACGGAACAACATCTGATATTCAAACACCCCTCTTTGAGGAGCGCTATATTGAAATGAACACATCTAACTCACTTGAAACCCATAATATTGTTTTAATCCATTCACACACTTCAAGTCGATTCTGCTTGCACTGAACTAGGCTAATAGCTTGACCTGGGTCCATAATAACCCACTTCCTCTCATAATACACAAGAACAACCATCATAGCCGGGACAAACCCCCCACAATCCACAACCAACTGAACCGAACTCCTTCCTGGCATAAATCCTCAAATAAGCAATATTGCACTTCCTTATACTTGGTCTAAATCTTCAACCAATCAGGTGACTACGTGTCACACTTATACCATCTTCCCGTGGTCACGCTCCCATGACCTTCCACGGGGTAAGAAGTCCGCACATCCATAACACGGACTACATTAATGCTGCAAAACACATCAAGAACCCATGATCAGGGTACAAAGCCTCTTTCACCGAATACCGATCTCAGGTGACACTGAAGACAACACCAGCTAACTCTAAACATTCAAATCCCTTTTTCTTGCTCATCCGAGCTCATGACATCATTGTCAACACAGAACCGCAACCTTGATTCCTTACTTCCAGTTACACATTGTTTACTGCACCTAACATGTCAATATAGATTGCGCAAGAATTCCATCATAACTCCTGAACCACTAACAGGGGGAAACACCTCATCATATATAAACCTCTTACTTACCTCAATTCAAGAGATAAATAACAACACTCAAGTGAGTTCTCACAATCACCCAACATGCAAATCCTTAAGTAGTGGTCTGAACCACCATAAACCTTCCGGGATCCACCTACACCTGACAGGCCATAGCAGTCGAATCCTCCCTCATGAAATCTATTACGATGGCCGACAAGCCCCGCACATACCGGCCCAAACCACATGCATAATTTAATTACACTGACGAAACTGATCACTGTCGTACATGTGCCATTTCAACCATGGCTAATCAATCTATCTTCTTTTAATCATCTTTAATTGCCTCAGGAATAATAGTAACTTCCTTCAACTCATATCAACTCAACCCTCACTCATCCCGGGTGACCTTGATTCACGAGACCATGCTGCCTAAATCCCGCAACCCGTCTCACACCCTCCTGAAAATCTTTCTACAACCCGGAGTTTATTTCTCTCACTCCTCCAATACTATCCTGCACGCTGAAAATAACATAGAACGCTCCAATTATTTTCCCTTTCTCAGGAATTATACTGAAAAAGCTCGACTCTTAATCATACTGCTGCCTGAAACCCTTAAATGACGCATTCTTAACTTTCGAATTTATTAGGACCACTATTGAGAGTCACCCACTCTGACTGGCCCCGAATATAATCAACTCCAAGGCTCTTCTAGCACATGAACATCCTCTCAATGAAGTACATGACTGAGTCACTACCCTTACAACTCGCCTATGCCTTAAGCATAAATTCTGAATCTTTCAAAGCCTAACCCTGGTCCAACAGGGCCAACTTTTGCACACATTCATCAAATCCCACACACGATCACCATTTTACTCCTTTTCCCTTAGCTGAAATAACCTGCCAACACGCCGACAATCCATAACCCCATGATAACACAATCCTATAACCCAACTGCAGGTGGTGGGACTCCCCCACTTAGCTCGACGCTACTCCTTGCACCACTCTAGACCCTGCTGAGATCCTTTCTCCTTTGTTAACATGATTTTGCTTAACCAATCCGTCCAATTCTTCCGAATTCCCCTTTCCGCATTCCATAAATACTCAAGTTCTCTAGCATCATTCACACATTCTGCCTCTTACCGAATAGCCATTAGAATCCCTCACAGAAACTTGCCAACCACATAGCCGCTAACCTACTCACAGGAGATAACCCACCTGTGGAGATCACCAACTGACACCTTCCAATGACGCTGTACTGCACACTCTCTACAACATCAATACCCTATCCTGTGCCCTTCTTCCTCTACCAGCTTTACTAGTCCGTCTACTCTTCATGGACGTCTATTAAATGCGCTACAACATCTTCAAATTCACCGCCACATTGCGTCCTTCTTCATTCCTAACAACTCCTCCCTATTGTATCCAACCTTCCACCGAAATAACCCATATTTCAACTTAAGCTCGAAGACCCAATCGCCATCCACTGAAACTCTCAAACTTTCCCTCAAGATAGACAGTTGCCTTACCACTGAACTCCTGGGCTACGCTGCCACTCTCCCACTCATTAATCTAATTCCTTTAAGCACTACCTGACCTCCTTTCCTTACTCCTGGCCTTGTAGAAGTTTAGCCGCCGCCTGACTTCTCACATGTCTTCCTTCGTCGTATGTTTTCCAATTCAATATCATTCTTTGCAGCTCTTACACCAGTAGATCACCGGGACTTCAAACTCTCCTAGGATCATCTTTCTCGAGCTGCCTTCATTAGAAATAGCTATTCAGTCCTGAACCACCACACACCATGATCTCTAACAACCGCTTCTTCAATGCTACTTCACAACACTCTAACCTAATGCAACCGAAGAAACCATAGCACTGACAGACTTAATACATTCCGTTCAATCAATGACGATGATTTCACATAACAGGTGAATATCCCACCTTACTTGAAAACACCAAGTTTTACTGCTTTATCAATCCAGAACCTGACCATTTATGGTCCAAATGCCTTTCCTCTGCCGGAACTAAAATGTTGAAATCTTGAAATCACGCCCTGAGAAGACCTCCCTTCAAGCCATTCATCACCCCCAACATATGGGCAAGAATTCTATCATCATATTGACATCTCACGATAACCAATCATAAACCTTATCACAACCTAAGCATAACCTCAAGGCTCTCAGAAACACAGCTACTGAGCTGAAACAACATATTATTTTTCTGCAGGGCAACAACAACATCCCCAACCAACTACACATGGAAAACATCTTGCACCATATCCGTAGCACCATTTCAATTCCTCAAATTCCTGATTCATAGCAAGCACTTCGCGACGCGTAAGATTGAGTAGGAAAAAACATAGGAATAAGCCTTAAAGGAATCAAATCGCACGATGAGGAATCAAGAAGGGAAGTACTCCTAACAGCCCTGTAGCCTCTCGAAGATAAGTACAGACGTCTCTGTACCGATCCGCAGGACTCTACTAGACTTGCTCATGACTCGTGAGACCTAAGGGAACCTAGCGCTCTGAGACCAAGCTGTCACAACCCAAAAACCATAAGGTCGTGATGGTGCCGGACTCGTACCTGCGACCCATTTTCCGCATCTGCGCCTTCGCAGGTGCAGAAATTACATCGCACCTGTGCTCCCAGCCAAGCCAGCAAAACCTCGCACCTGCGGCGCCAAAGCCGCACCTGCGGCTCTGCACCTGTGGCCAAATCCTCGTAGGTGCGGTCACACCAAATGACAACAATCTCAGCACTTCTTCAAACTCCAAACTTGATCCGTTAACCACCTAGAATCCACCTGAGGCCCCGTCCAATTACACCAATCTGTTCCGAAACATAATGCGAACTTGCTCGAGGCCTCAATTCACATCAAACAACATTGAAACCACGGGTCGCACTAAAATTCAAACTTTAAGAAATTGAAATTTCAAACTTCCACCGATGCCGAAACCTATCAAATCACGTCCGATTGACCCTAAATTTTGCACACAAGTCATATTTGACATTACGGACCTGCTCCAACTTCCAAAATCGCATTTCGACCCCGATATCAAAATTTTCATTTCCTGTCGGATTTCTCAAAAACCTTCAAATTTCTATCTTTAGCCAAATGACTTCAAAATGACCTACGGACATCCGAATTCACTTTCGATCGCGCTCCCAATTACAGAATCTCCATACGGAGCTATTCCCAGGCTCGGAATCCCAAACGGACATCAATATCACTGAAATGCACTTCCAGCCAAACTTAGGAAATTTCTTCAAAAATGCCGACTTCCACAATACATACCGAAATGCTCCCGGGTTATCCAAAACCCGATCCGGACATACGCCCAAGCCCAAAATCATCATCGCATGAACCTTCAAATCCTAATTCAGAGGTCGTTTACTCAAAATTCTAATTTTAGTCAATTTCTCCAACTTAAGGCTTCCGAAATGAGAATTTTCTTTCCAAATTAACACTAAACTTCCTGAAATTCAACTCCGACCACGCCCACGGGTCATACTACCTGAAATGGAGCTGATCAAGACTTCAAACCGCTGAACGACACGCTAGAGCTCAAAACAACCAGTCGGGTTGTTACCTCGAAGCCGAGGCCGAGTTGAGCAAGCGACGACGACGGCGCGCAGCTTGCCTTCTTCTCAACTCTTTATGAGATAGAAGAAGAGAAATTTCGTATATACCCATCAAAAACCTTTTCCGTTTCCCATGTGGGACAATCAAGAAGGGAACCTCAAATATTACCCAAATATTTCATTTTTTCCTCCATTTCCCATTCACCCTATTTTAAGCTATTAATGCTTAAAAACCCCAACAATCCCCCACATGAATGGGGAATTGCTATATCATGGAAGTATGCATTAAAAATTGTGTGATTCGCAAGCAAGGATTAATTGCATCTGGATAAGTAGGTTTCCCCTTAAACTTTCTGTAGTGAACTTATGTCAGATATACTCGATCAATCGGTAGATTTGATATCTTTGAACCGTCGAACTTTAGTGTATACCTAGACAACCTCAAGTCACTCAACCAACCCTTAACCGTCTTTGGTTCTCATTGTTGTGTTCGTTTCAGCCACGAACACTGCCTGGTTTCATAAGTGCATAGAGAATCGGCCTTGCAAAATTCTCCTTGAAGCGGCTAACACTTCACACTTACATAGGTGATTCCTAAATGTGTCATCCCGTATATACACTATTTGATATAACCCGTATCAAATTTAGAAATCATTAAAAAGCCTTAATGCTTTATCCTTGGTACTGAACATTGTCTCATCACGAGAATGGACCAAAAGTTTAGTTGACAATGTTGAACCGTCATTAATGAATTTGTTTGATCTCCTTGAACCTAGATCTTGGGATCTCCAGTCTTCTAGGTAGAGTTACCGCCACTATGACTTGTTCTCGGCCATAGTCTCATTCCCCTTGATGATTTCTCAACTACCTCTCTAGTTAGGCCTTTTGTAAGTGGATCCGACACATTATCACTTGACTTTACATAGTCAATCGTGATAATTCCTCTAGAGAGTAACTGCCTAACGGTTTTATGTCTTCATCGTATATGACGAGATTTACCGTTATAGATAACGTTCCCAGCCCTTCCAATTACCGTTTGACTATCGCAATGTATGCATATTGGTGCCAACTGTTTGGGCCAAAATGGAATATCTTCCAAGAAATTCCGGATCCATTCAGCTTCTTCACCGGCTTTATCCAAGGCTATAAACTCAGCCTCCATTGTAGAGCGGGAAATACATGTTTGTTTGGACGACTTCCAAGATACCGCTCCTCCACTAATAGTGAATACATATCCACTTGTGGACTTGGAATCAGATGATCCGATGATCCAATTTGCATCACAGTATCCCTCAATGATCGCAGGATATTTACTGTAGTGCAAAGTAAAGTCCTGGGTATGTACTAAATACCCCAAAACTCGCTTCATGACCATCCAATGAGATTGACCTGGATTGCTCGTATATCGCCTCAATATACTTATAGCGCAAGCTATATCTGGTCGTGTACAATTTATGATGTACATTAAGCAACCCAACACACGAGCATAATCCAATTGTGATATGCTTTGGCCTTTGTTCTTTGCTAATGCAAGATTCACGTCAATTGGAGTCTTTGCAACTTTAAAGCCAAGTGCTTGAATTTTTCAAGTACTGTCTTAATATAATGAGATTGTGACAATGCCAAACCTTGAGAAGTTTTATGGATCTTAATTGAATTAGCTAGCAACTCCCAAGTCTTTCATATCAAACTGGCCAGTTAGCATGCGCTTAGTCGCATTTATGTTGGCAATGTCATTACTCATTATCAGCATATCATCCACATATAAGCAAACAATGACTATGTGATTTGGAAAATTTTTAATGTACACACATTTATCATATTCATTTTTTTTAAAACCATTTGACAACATTGTTTGGTCAAATTTTGCATGCCATTGTTTGTATGCTTGTTTTAGTCCGTAAAAGGACTTAACAAGTCTACACACCTTCTTTTCTTTACCTGGAACCACAAACCCTTCAGGTTGTTCCATGTAGATTTCTTCCTCCAAATCTCCATTTAAGAAGGCCGTCTTAACATCCATTTGATGAATTTCAAGACCATAAACTGCAGCTAACGCTACCAAGGTTCTTATGGACGTAATTCTTGTAACTGGAGATTATGTATAGAAATAGTCAATACCTTCTCGTTGTCTATACCCTTTGACCACAAGTCTTGCCTTAAATTTGTCAATAGTGCCATCATCTTTCATTTTCCTCTTAAAGATCCATTTAGTAACCAACAGTTTATTTCCAGGAGGAAGATCAACCAATTCCCATGTATGGTTGTTCAATATGTATTCTATTTCACTATTGACTGCCTCTTTCCAAAATAATGATTCCGAAGAAGACATAGCTTCTTTAAATGTTTGAGGCTCATTTTTCAATAAGAAAGTCACAAAATCTGGTCCAAATGAAGTAGACGTTCTTTGACGTTTACTACATCTTGGATCCTCCTGATTAAATGTACTTTCTTTTTTTTCTTCTTGAGGTCGTTTAGATCCTTCACCAATCAACTCACATTCCTTTTTATACGGATATATATTTTCAAAGAACTCAGCATTATCTGATTCTATAATCGTATTATTATGAATGTCGGGATTTTCTGATTTATGAACCAGAAATCGATATTCTTTACTATTAGTCGCATATCCTATGAAAACACAATCAACGGTTTTCGGTCCTATTTTTACCCGTTTGGGTTTAGGAACTTGCACTTTTGCCAAACACCCCCACACTTTAAAATAATTCAAGTTGGGATTTCTTCCTTTCCATTTTTCATATGGAATGGATTGTGTTTTACTATGGGGCACTCGATTTAATATTCGATTATCCGTAAGAATGGATTCCCCCCACAAGTTCTGTGGCAAACCAGAACTTATCAACAATGCATTCATTATCTCCTTTAATGTACGATTCTTTTTTTCCGCAATCCCATTGGATTGGGGCGTGTAAGGGGCCGTTGTTTGATGAATAATTCCATATTCTAAACATGTTTGTTAAAAAGGAGTTCATATTCACCACCGCTATCACTTCTTATCATTTTGATTTTCTTGTAAAGTTGCGTTTCAACTTCACTTTTGTACAGCTTGAATGCGTCTATTGCTTCATCTTTACTATTAAGTAAGTAAACATAGCAATATCGAGTACTATCATCAATAAAATTTATGAAATACTTCTTTCCACCGCAATATGGTATTGTCACGACCCAAATTCCCAACTTTAGGGATCGTGATGACGCCTAACACCACACTTGCTAGGCAAGCCAATGTTAGAATTCGAGTAGCTAGTTTCCTTTGATTATTTTCTTAAGCATCAATAAATAAATTTAAACTAAACTAAATTTAAATGATTTCTAAAGATAAAATAATAAACAATTGAATAAAAACGAACCACGAACTAATCATATAATAGATCCAGAACTACCCCAGAGTCTGGTGTCACAATTCACGAACTACTAAAGAATACTACAAATATTGGGTTGAAAGAAATAGTGTAATTGTTCTGAATATAATAAAATAATATTTATGAAAATAGGAGAAGACTCTCGGGATCTGCGAACGCTAGCAGATATACCTCATGTATCCGAACAAATGAATAGCTGCTCTAAAAAAAACCTCTATTGTTGGCCGGTACCTGGGTCTGCACAAAAGAGTGTAGAGTGTAGTATCAGTACAACCGACCCCATGTATTGAGTAAGTGTCGAGACTAACCTTGACGAAGTAGTGACGAGGCTACGACGAGGCGTTAACAACATATAACCTGTGATAATAATAATATATACAATAACGCTATAAAACAATTCTACACGAACAAGAAAAATATAACTGAAACAATAAATATATTAACTCAGTCGCCTATTCCAGGCTTCAACTATCACCAAGATCTCACACAAGTTTCCGAATTTCCAATATTTACTTTAAAATAACCATATGTGCAGAATATGAGAAAAATTATAGAGTAAAACAATAAAATTCCAAATTTTTATAATAAAATCAGTAAAACATAATTATACTCCCTTATCACTGTCTTGTTGCAGCGTGCAACCCGATCCCACCTATCCACCCTTATCACTATCATATATCCACCCTTATCACATCCCCCTTATCACAATCAATTTTGTTTATTCATCAAAAACTTTCACAGGTCAGGCCAAGTCTTGCACAACACTTTTATTTCAACAATTTCAAACATAAAATAGTATAGCTCGTAGCTTTAACCGATATCATCCCACAATAAAACCAATCAGGATATATATAACCACTATAACACTGTCAACCCAACTCAGTCTTATGTACCATGATAGAATCAAGAGAACATCCAACACTTTTGACATACTTACAACAACAATTGGAAATAACTAAATGAAACCGAATAACCACGTGAACCTCAACAATCACGAAATAGTTAAACTGCATTTCTCACAACTTCCTCAATATTATCAAAAATGAAACCATATGAATATATATAAATATATTTTCGAAAATAGGGCCAAACTGCCCAACCTTTCTGTACCACACGGGAACCAAACATGCAACTAATACTCTTCCAAAATAGCCAAATAATATCTAACAGCAATGTAATAAGGCCTAGTAGTCATAGCAACAATAATGAACATAGAACTATTAAGACAGGAGTCTATTAAATTGGAAACGGGGTAGGGATCATGTTCAACAGACCATTTGGTGGTGCATAGATACTCGTCACCTCACTTATACACCACACACATGCAATTAACATATCAAATAAGTGGGGATTCCTATTCCCTCAGGTCAAGGTTAGACCAAACACTTACCTCAATTTTGCAGGTCACTCACAACTTAATTACAACTTTTTCTTTAGAATCTTGCTCTAACTTGCTCGAATCTAATCATAATTAAATCAATATCATTAATTAAGGCTAAAGGAACTAACTTTATTGAAAATTATAATTTTTCCTAAGTTTTCTAAAAAAAAAAAAGTGAAAATCCGACCCTGAGCCCACTTGGTCTAAACTCGGGGTTCAGACCAAATTACGTTTACCCATTCACCCACGAACCCAAATATACAACTAGTTTCGAAATCCGACCTCAATTCAAGGTAAAAATTTGATTTTTATAAAATTCCCTAACTCTACCCAAACTCTCAATTTTTACCATGAAAATTCTTAGTTTTTTATTTAAAAGTGATGAAAAACAATGAGTAATTGAAAGAGTAAAGTTTAGAATTGATTACCTATGACTTGGGGATGATATTTGGTGAAGAAATTCGTTCCTAGGGCTATGGGGTTCGAAAATCTGAAGAAGAAAAAGTTTGCCCGTTTTATATATATTTTTCTACCAGCTATTATGCCTCGTTTCTCGTGCCAAACGATCCCGAAACTCGATTTTTATGCCTCCAATGTATTCCTTGGTGAAATTCTAGTCAAGTTAGACTTTTGAATCACTCAATTTGACCTTATAATGAATGAGATATGTATGTTTTAATATTTGCAAATAGTGCAGATTTTTAATACGCCGTCAGTGACAATTTCGTAATTAACCCGAAAAATCTGGCAACCTTAGTAAAATGACCATAAAATTCTCATACGATGTCCACATTCGATGATTCTTTTTGCGACGGGTATGTAATTACAATACGGATCTAATACTTCATTCAAAACAGAAATCGGAGCTCATTTTTTCAATATGATATCATTTATGCTTGAAGAAACGACGTCGAAGCATAAGAAAGAACAAGCACAACACAACCCAAACCTATTTGAAACTCACCCGAGCCCTCGGGTCTCTAAACCAAATATTCATGCAAGTATAAAATCATCGTACGCACTTGATCGTGCGATTAAATCATGAAAATAACATGTAAAACTATGAATTAAACTTCAAAACTCATTATTTTTCTCAAGAACACTTAAAGTTCACTATTTATCAACCGGATGTCCGAATCACGTCAAACGAACTCCGTTTTTCACCAAATTTCACAGGAAAGGCCTAAATATCATAACAAACTTATATCGAGCTCCAGAACCACGATACGGGCCCGATAGAAATAGTTTCAAACATAAATTTCTTTCTTTATTTCATTAATATTTCAGCAAAATAATTTCTTTCAAAAATTAATTTCTAAGGCTTGGGACCTTGGAATTCATTTTCGGGTATACGACCGAGTCCCATATTTTACTTCGGACCTCCTGGGATTGTCGGAACATGGATCCGGGTCCGTTTACTCAAAATTTTGACCAAAGTCAATTTTAATAAAATTCTAACTCCAGAAATTACTATTTCTCATATTTTCACATAAAAGCTTTCCGGTTTCACGCCCGACTGCGCATGCAAATCGAGGTATTTAAAGTTAACCTTTATAGGGATATTAAGCATAGAACGGAGTCTAATTTCACAGAATGATCCCTTGGGTCATCACAGGTATTGACTTCATGTCACAAATATCTGTGTGAATTAAGTCTAAAGGATTTGAATTCCTTTCAAATGACTTATAAGGATGTTTAACATACTTAGATTCTACACATACTTGACATTTTAATTTTTCGCATTCAAACTTAGGCAATACTTCCAAATTAATCATTTTTCGCAAGGTTTTATAATTGACATGCCCCAAACGTACATGCCATAATTCATTTGACTCAAGTAAGTAAGACGAAGCTGAAATTTTATTATTACTTTCAACAAACATTACATTTAGCTTGAAAAGGCCCTCGGTGAGATAACCTTTTCCTACAAACATCTCGTTCTTACTTAATTACAACCTTATCGGATACAAATACACATTTAAAGCCATTTTTAACAAGAAGTCCAACAGAGACTAAATTCTTCCTAATCTTGGGAACATGAAGGACGTTGTTCAAAGTCACCACTTTGCCGGAAGTCATTTTGAGAAATATCTTCCCACATCCTTCAATCTTGGCCTTTGAAGCATTTCCCATAGAAATCGTCTCGTTGGGTCCAATAGGAGCATAAGTAGCAAAAGCTTCTCTAACAGCACAAACATGACGAGTGGCTCCAGAATCAATCCACCACTCTTTAGGATTGCCCACCAAGTTGCATTCGGAAAGCATGGCACACAAGTCAACAACATCATCATGCTTTTCAACCATGTTTGCTTGACCCTTTTTCTTGTCTTTCTTCGGAGCAAGACACTCCATAGATTTGTGTCCGGCTTTCCCGCAGTTGTAGCAGTTTCCACTGAACCGCTTCTTGCTTGGGTTGTATTTTGGACCAGAAGCCTTCTTCCTCTTTTTGTTATCTTCAACAATATTTGCTCCCATTATTGTTGAATTTCCACGGACTAACTTGTCAGCAAATTTATTGTACTCTTCGATTCTCAACCGAACAATGAGATCTTCTAGGGACATCTCCTTGCGTTTGTGTTTCAAATAATTTTTGAAGTCCTTCCACAACGGAGGCAACTTCTCAATCATTGCTGCTACTTGGAATGCTTCATTGATGACAAGACCTTCAATGAAAATTCTATTAGTAAACATAATAAAATTAATACTACNTGTTTCCACGCCACTGTAGACATTAGACAAAGCATCCTCCAGCCCGCTTAGAATATAATTCTTGCACAAGAAATTTGAATGCTTCCATGCCTCAATCACGAGAAAGCGTTCAGTCTCTGGAGTTTCATCTGAAAGCACATGAACATCTTCCTTGATGAACTTCTAGAGACTTAGAGTAGTCAAGTACAGCGCTTGAAATCAATCCCGGAAAATTTTCTGTATTTCTCAGCCGGTGTCAATGCTGCCGGTGTTGTTTGGCTCGTTGAGGTATTGGCAGTTACCATCGGAACAGATTGGTTTCCATTGTCATTCGTCATTTTCTGTAAAAGAATGACACAAACGTTAAAATCACGTAGATTTTAATCTCCAATAGAGTACAAAACCACAAAGGTTTTACTCTCCAGAAACAGTGAATATAACACAAATACAGAAAAAATATTAAATTCCTTAAGCTTGTTAGTAATATCTATTTGTAAAACAATTCTGGAGAAAATAAAATAACATAAACAGAAATGTAAATGAAATAACAAAACCAATTCGAGCCCATTGAATTCACAGTATTTTCTTAAGGAATTTAATCCCCTCCTAGTACCCAAGGTTATGGATTATTTCCTCCCAGGATAGAACGAATTACACACTGGTGTAGTGGTACTTCAAACCCCAGTGTTTCAGTGAACACAAAGTTCGGTAGCAAATCACACTTACTTTTGCTTTCTTTGAAGTTAAGAATATGCGGAAGAAAGGAGGAGAACTCAGAAATTAGTATGTAAAATCTAAGATAATGGACTTGTATTTATAGCCAAAGTTGGGCTGAAATCTGAAGAGGTGCAACTCTTCAGAATGACTGTTTTTTCAAAACGGCCATAGAATAAATGGCATGACATAATTGGCTATTTACTCAACAATAAAGAGGGAAAATTGAGGGGTAGTTAATTTTCTGGTTACAAAAATAGAAAACTGAATATTGGATAACTGAAATAGATTTAATATTAATATTTATTTTAATATTAATATTTTTTTATTAAAATAAATATTTAATAACATTTCTGTTAATATTTACTATTAACAAATAAATTTGGTCCAAAAATTAATCAATCGATCATTTGACCAAATCCGAAGCCGAGGCCGAGGCCGAGGCCGAGCCGAGCGACGACGACGGCGGCGCGAGGCTTGCCTTTTTCTCAACTCTTTATGATCTAGAAGAAGCGCAATTGCTTATATACCCATCAAAAACCTTTTCCTCTTCCCATGTGGGACAATCAAGGAGGGAACCTCAAATATTTCATTTTTCTCTCCATTTCCCATTCACCCTATTTTAAACTATTAATGCTTAAAAACTCCAACATTGCGTAGTAATTTAATTTAAATGGTAAGTAACATGTTATAATATATGTCAAATTACACTAATCGTGTAAAGATTATTCACACTACAAATATATTGAATTCGAGTTTCGAAATTGGCTCTTAAATGAAGAATTTTGTGTAAACAACTCTATATTTGTATATGGTTACATTATATAGATGATGAAGAAAATATTTTTATTATGAAATTTTGATAAACACTCGCTGATACATACTATAGAATTGAAGCTACGGATTATAAACCCACATACAGAGAAATTTATTCCCAACTGACAAGTGGTGGAGTCAAATCGTTATGAGTACAAAGTATAAACTCAGTAAAACATGAATTCGTTGGATCTTTCTGTCCTCATTTCCTTTCTTAGAATTGTAAGAATCATGTTATTCCAATATATTTAAAGAATAATCATATTATATTTTTGACATTTCCATTGGCGAGAGAGCAAATCGTGGATATGATTCTTCTTTAAATACACCGGAATGTTATAGTTTTTACAATTCTGAGAAGGGAACGAAGATGAAAGAGTTGAAGAGAGAAAAGAGAAGGGAACTTGAAAGTGTGAATAGTGTTTAACTCTTTCGGCATTTTCTATGTGATGTATGTCTTTCATGTTTTCTCGTGCAGAACTTATATAGGCATGATGAGAATTTAGAGTTATAGAAGAAAAGGTAATCAAGATTTAGCGAACTTAAATAGTTGCCATCTTTTGGAGATATTAGTAATTAAAAGAAGTTTTTTCTGGGATTTGATTTTGAGATAAATGGGAAGTGTTTGAATTTTGAGGAGAAGAAAGAAAATATTAAGAAGAAACACAAGACACACATACAAAAAACAACTTTTATCTCTTAATCTTCATTTTATTTTTTTAAAAAAAACCACATAACTTGATTTTCTTTTTATGTCAACTAGGTTATGGTGCACTAGTAGGGCTTGAATCTAAATCCTCCTCTCCATATGAGTTCACTATTAAGGACCGATTCATCCACATATATATATTAATCTAATTCGATCAAACATTCAAGATTCAATAAATGCATAACTTTTCAATAAATGCATAACTTTTTCAGTGACATAGTTATAAATTAGGAGATTTTACCTTTTATAATAAATTATTACATTCTATTTATTATAAACCAAAATAATTTTAAAATATTATTATTTATAACCACCTTTTCTATTTTTTAGCAAAATAGATAATTATTTAATCTATCATTAAGTCATGAAATACGTCAGTTATATTCTTTCTCTCACTTCCTTCTCTCTCATCGAGCAAAAAGGACCAAATCATGAATTCGCGAAGACCAACAAAAACAAAAATGTGAGCAAAGGAAGATGTAGCAACGGATGATAAAGCAAAGAGAATGAGGGATCTATTATCAAGTTTCTCCTCTCCAGATTCTAATTTTACTTCTTCAACGCCGCCGCTTAATGCTGATTCTATTCGTCGTCGACATTAGAATCGTCGGTGTCATCATCCACTATTGGCTCGTACTTTTAGGAGAACAGATTTGGCCATGACTACTCTAGAGAAGATTTAAGGGCCAGGTTTTTGTTCGTCTCCATTTTTAGTTTTAATACAATGTATACAATATTTTTCTTGGTCGGAAAACACCATCTCCAGTGAACTTTCTTCTCTTCTTTGTTATATAGTCACATACAATGATGCAAATATATTGTATTATGTACAAATATACTCAATACATTGTATTTTTGTATAAATACATTATTTTTTCGATGTATTTATGTATCTGAAGGTTTATATTTTTTTAATACAATCGAATATCACTATGTTTTGTGATTTCTTGTTGTTTGAATACAGTCGAATTGAACACAACGATAATAGTGAATAATGAATATTTTTGAATTGAATACAATGTATACAGTCGAATTGAATAGAACGGTATACACCCTATTTCTGGATTTTTTATTATTTGAATATAACTAAATTTAATATAGTGAAATTAAATACAATTCATTATTGCGCTTTCCGTTATTAAACACCCATAATTACTTTTTTTTTTTAGGCTGATTACCTCACTGTATTTATAGATACAGTCGCGAGAATACATGGAATACAACACAGTAGCACAATGAAATTTATGTAGAATTATTTTGTTGAGTTAAATTCGGGGTGATACACACTAATTAATCCTCTTTCCGTTATTAAACAGCTGGATTCCCCTATTTTTTAGGCGAATTCCGCTATTGTATTTATGAATACAGTAAATACATTAGCGTGAGGATAGCCTCACAGCTGGATTCCCCTATTTTTTAGGCGAATTCCACTATCGTATTCATCGATACAGTAATGCGAATACAATCGTGTAATAACTAAATAGTAGTTGTAGGAAATAATTATGTATATGATAACTATAAGAAATTAATAGCTACTGAGCAATAGTGATTTCTGAAAATATAATGACATTTGCTAAGGAAAGACAGACTGTGAATATACAATATATTTACATGCGACCTAAAATAGAATAAATATGACTAAAAAATATTAAAAGGTTGACAAATTTTAACCATCAATATTAAAAGGGGCTGATCACAAATCGAAAGTTGTTAACCATCAAGAAGTGAGTTAAAAGTTGAGATTTAAGCAAATAAAATGGGCTGATTTATAAATATCACTTATGTGGTTTTTGTATTTAGAAATTGATTACTTTTTAAAAAGTAGATAAGTTTAAAATGGGCACATGATCCAACGTTTAAAATGGTCTAGTTTTAAAGCAAGTGGCCAATTTTGTAAATACAATGCCACAAAAGTAGCCACAATTCTTTTTGCCCTTTTTGACCGGGGAGTTGGTCTTTTGGCCCCCCCTTTTTTTTTTTAAAGAAAAAGAAATATTCACAGTCCTAAACCGCGTAAAGGAGGAGAAGGAGAAAGATAAGACGAAACATGCCATAGCTAGTCGTGTAGAAATGACACCAGATAGTCATTTTAAGGGGTTGATATTTAAAATTAGTCAGTGCGTCATGAATTTTAGTTTTTCAGTTTAATTTTTTAGGACAAAAAATATTCTGAATTGTCCTTAAAATTAAGAATTTTAGTTGAAAATTTCAGGATAAAATAAGTACGGGTTAATTTCTAAATAGCATCTCTAAAAATGACTCTGCTAGTCGTTAGTCTCTTATTTATTTATTTATTTATTTATTTATTTATTAATGTAAGCTTTAATTTGTTCGTGAAAAAATTATTGAATGACATGAAATTGTCTTATCACTAGCTCGTTCAACCTTGCACTGATAGGCACAAAAAATCATCTAATTTTTATACACTTTTTCATAAAATTACATACCTAATACAATTGTTATTCTCTTATTAACCAACTTTACTTTACTTTATCAGTAACTCGTTTGCTATATTTTAAAGCATTTGTAACATAGTATTTCTTGTGGAAGCATAGGGTGAACCCTCTCACTCATCAACCTTTTTTAAATATCCAATAATATTAAGCTTGATATATATATTTAACTATTGATTGTTCAAATCTGAAAAGTAAATAATTCCTCTCTCACGTTTCCAAAACACTTCAGATAGTAATATGAGATTGGAACACTCTATCTAAAGTAGAGTGGCAAGCTTTTCTTCTTTTGATTGTGTAACCAAGTGAAATGCATTATTTTAGGATTTGTTTTTCCTCAAGTTGCTCCTAAAAGGGAGGACAGAGTTGTCTAAAGACGAAAAGAATACCATGGTGCGATCCACAATTTTTCTTTCCAAGTATAAACACGGTTTTGAGGTTTCCAAATTAAAATTCGTTGTTCTTAAGGAGACAACAAATTGGTCACGAGATTAAAACTCTGTTTGGTTTAACTAATTAAAAGTAATTGACAAGTATTTAGTGTTGAAAAACAATTTAAGCGCTTATATTGATATTTGAATAAATGATCACATGTTTGGATATAGCTAATCGTTAGTCTCTATAGGTTCAGCTTTTAAAATTTTAGCATTGAACTCATTATATTTTTAAAATTACGGGTTTATATTTATTATTTTATAATTTAAAAAAAATTTTACATATAAATTTTAAAATTATAAGTTCAATAGGACCCTTCGTTAGCACTCTACATCCAGCCCTGCTCCTGCTAAGAAAAAAGTATCCTTACATATAAAAAGGTGAACGGGTGAAATGAAATGGAGTAAAGTTTTTGTTTTTGTAAGAATTTTATTATAAGAAGATATTAGAGACAAAAAATTGTCAGACCCAAAGTACTTGAACTGAACTTTTCGTATTGGGTAAAATCGGTTACTCGAACGATAGAGTGACACGTGGAATCGGGACAGAAAGAAGATGAGGCGTATGGAAACCAAGACCGATGACAACAACTTCGATTGGCATCGGGTAGACCCCGAAGGGAACATTATCAAAGAGAGCAAACAAATACTTGTCACCAGATGACATTCAATGAAGAGTATTCCTCAGTATTAAATACTCCTCCGTTATAGAGAATTTTGGCATTCATGACCTGCCGTTACATATTCATCAATGATCTTCATTATTGTCATTTAAGAGGGGCTTGATTCTAGGACATTGTTCCCTATGTATAACTATAAATAGTGACTTCAGCAACCATTGTAAGACACAAATAGATTCTGACAAACTTATGCTACACATTATTCCAAGCTAAATAATACTTTATTTCCTGTTTGACGTTATTCCTATTGTTGCCTTCGGAAGCCTTGCTCCCGAAACTAAGCTATCTGCTATTCAATCTCGATTTCAACGCTAAGTCTTACATTTCATTTAATTTATTTATCATTTTGGGATCAAATCGATTCGCTAATCTATAAACCACGCTATAAATTAAACTGTATCGTTTTATAGGTAAACAGTTTAGCGCCCACTGTGGGGCTTAGACAGTTGCGTAATTGAGTTCCTTGCATCTATTACTAATCTGTTTGATTCTTTATTTCTTAGAAAAAAAATCATAAAAGATGGCAGCTGAGGATGTTAACATCGTACACAACGTTGAGGCACAAGAAAATCTACCTCAACACGAGGAATTGATCATTGACACCCGCAACGAGGAGGACGTAGCCACAGCGGTTCATGGCGGACGATATCCCAGCACGTACAGGAGCCGACTCCTGATGATGTTGAGGACGAGCACGTTGCGGAAACGGTGAGGATATTGAGAAAACCGCAAAAGGCCATCATGGGACATCTCTCATGGCATGACCAGGCCATATGAAAAAATTAAGGCAAGGGTTGTCAGGTGCTTCCAACAACGCGAATGGAAGAGGCCCAGTTCCTCCCGGTGCTCCCGCAGATCAAACAACGTAAAGGGTTGATAACAACACCCCGAGGGGTGAGGTCAGCTTCGACGAGTCCAGGAGGATCGGCAACGGATCTAGTAAAAACAACAGTAATGATCCCTTTAAGCTATCTAGTATCTTCCAAGCTTAGATTCTCGTGCACTAATAATATGACGAAATATGAGGCTTGCTATCTGGGACTTAGGTTGGCCATTGACATGAACATCTAGGAATTATTCGTGATTGAAGATTCAAACTTGTTGATACATCAAGTACTTAGTGAATGGCCACCAAGAATACCAAGATACTACCATACTTGCATTGTGTGCAAGGATTGATAAAGAGATTCACAAAGATAAAATTCAAGCATGTTCCCCGAAATCAGAATTAGTTTGTAGACGCACTAGCCATATTTTCTTGAATTATACAACATCCAACCGAGCTCATGCGATTTATAAGGGAAATAAATGCTCGAATGCAACAAATTCTGGGCGCACCACCAGTGCTGAAGGGCCTGGACTCAAAGAAATACACCAAGTTGTTGTTCAAACCGAGTTCTAACGACTCGACCGATTCTTTTGAAAATTAGCCTCTCGTTCGGTGGCTTAAGTTCTCGAGCAACCTCTTATTATGTGTTATGACTTGCGTGTGCGGTCGAGTTCGCGTTTTGAATGATTCGAGATCAATTTGGAAGAAGGATTTTTGTTTTAGAATTTTTAAGCGCTAAGAGTCGACCGGAGTTTGACTTTTGTGATGACTCCAGAATAGGGTTTTGATAGTTCCAATAACTTTATATGGTGATTTTGGACTTAGGCGTGCATCCAGATTTGGATTTGGAGATCCGTAGAATAATTTGAATCATTTTGGCAAAAATTAGAAAGTTTAAGTTTTGGAAGGTGGGGAGGTGTGACCGAGGGTTAAATTTGTTGATATCGGTTTCGGATTTCCACTCCGGAATTGAAATAGGCCCGTAATTTGCGATTCGATGTGAGATTTATAATTTTGACGTTGTTTGATGTGATTTGAGGCCTCAATTAGGCCCGTGTTGTGTTACGAGACTTTTTGGTATGTTCGTACGAGGTCCCGAGTGGCTTGGGTGAGTTTCAGATATGTTTAGGTTGTGTTGCGCCTATTTTTCATGTTTTGGCATCGTTTCTTCAAGAATAAATGGTACCACATTAAGCAAATGATCTCCAAATTCAGTTTTTATTAAGCATTAGATTTGTATTGTAATTATAGAGCCATATAAAAAAGAATCATCGAATTCGAACATCGTATGGGAGAGTTATGCTCATTTCCATGTTGGGGAGACTGCTGGTTTCTAGTGTAGACGCAACTGCGAACATTTTATCACCATTGCGACACCTGCCCTGTTCTAATTCAACATTGTGAATATTTTATCGCAATTGCGACATTTTCCAGCCCTGTTCTTGTTCTCAATTGCGACATTTTCCAGCCCTGTTCTTGTTCGCAATTGCGAACCCTGGATCGCAAAAGCGACATATGCAGCTTGTTTTCAGCTGTGTAATTCAGATTTTTTTTCTTCATTTTGTGATATTTTTGAACCCTAGGTCCGAGAGTGGGCAATTTTGAGAGAGGAATTTCATCTACAATTGTTGGGTAAGTGCCTTTGTTCAATTTCTATGTATACTTCATGATTTTATTTGAGTTTTAACATCGAAATTGTGAGAATTAAAGTGAAAAATTGGAAAATTTGTAATATCTTTCAAAAATAATAAATAAGGATTTGGAGGGCGATTCATGATTGGAATTTGATAATTTTGATATGGTTGAACTCGTATCGGAATGAGTGTACGGGTTGTGAAATTTTATCGGGTTCCGAGGTGCGGGCCTGAGATTTGACTTTTGGGTTGACTTTTTAGTTTTAATTAAAAACCAAAGATTTATTATCCGGAATTATTTTCTATGAGTTTTATTTATGAATTGAAGTTATTTTGGTTAGATTTGAGGCGTCTGGAAGTTGTTTCGCGCGAGAAGGTTATTTTAGAGTAACAATCTAGCTTCTTTGAGGTAAGTATCTTGCCTAACTTTGTGTGGGGAAACTACCCCTTAGTATTTGAGTCATTTGTGGAAATTTGACCGTTTAGGGCTCTTAGGTTCTTATGTTCATCAGATATGAAGTTGTTTTTTCATGTTAAATCCCCTATTTACTAGTTTCATCTTTACGTACCTTATTTGGAATTACTTTATTCATGTTCCACCCTTATTGCCGATTAAACTCTTATGTGCCTTCACTGAAGTTGTTGCCTCTTCTATTGCCATGCTATCCTTCCCTAATTACTTATCCTTAATTGAAGTTATTATTATTTTTTCCGTAATTGCTTATCCTTAATTTAATTTGTTGTATCTATTCCGTAATTGCTCAACCTAAAATGAAGTTTTGTTATCCCTTATCATTGTTGACTTATCCTTATTTAAAATTATTGATTCGTGTTATCTCTCTTATCGTCGAATTATACTTTTGCGGAATCAATGCTACATTTAGGACTTCCTTGTTGATCTAGTCTTGTTCAGACTATTATTCCCTGTCGTGTCTGATAAGTGAGAATTTTGACTACTTATTAGCACTTTTTAGCTTTTGTTTTAGTCTAAAAGCATTGAATTGTGTTTCCGAAACTAATGAAATTGTGTAAAATTACAGGAATGCTGGATGTTGGGTTCCGGAGATGAAATCTGACTGAAAAAGGAGCAGTCTAAGCACAAGGCAATAAAGGGCACAAAAGCACACAATGTGTTGTCCACAGAAAAAATTGTGGACCGCAGAATTCCATCTGAGGCCGCAAACAAAGAAGGAAAAATCAGCAGACATTTGAGCAATTTGCGGTCCGCACATGAATTGTGCAGCTGCAAAAGCTGGGCTAAGGATCAAGATTAGAGAGTAGGAAAAAAGACAAAGTCCAGAGCCTCAGTGAATTGCAGACCGCACAAGATTTGTGTGGCTGCAGTTCTAAATCTGCGGGCCACAGAAAAGTTGCCTTGTGGCCGCAGTTCAGAAATGTACGGCCATAGAACTCCAGCTCCTGCCAGTTGAAGAAATTTTTGAATCGCACATGGAATTGTGTGGTCGCAGAACCTCCCGAGGGGTAATCTTGTCTGAGATTTTCAGCCTTGTATAAATAGACGAGTTTCACAAAATTAGGTCAAGTTTGAACCTTTGCAATTACTGTAGCCGTTTTTCTTTGCCATTTTTGGAAGTTTTACTTTGCTTTGGTGTATTTACAATAGATTTAACATTTTTAGCTTCCATTATGAGTTTAATTAGCTTGTCTTCTCTATTTTTTTAAAACACAAGTATGAGTAGCTAGATTTTTACTAGATTAGTGACCCAATCCTAGTGTGTAAACCTTATGGGTATCTAATTTAATGCTTGTTTATGATTGCATGTTTATTATTTAGCTTAGTTCGTGCTTTAATTTTGGAATTAATGGTTGCAAAATTAGTTCATGCCTATTTGACTTATTCTTTACTTGAGAAATAGGGACTTAGTCTAGGACAACTTAGCTAACAAGGAATTGGGTCAATTGAGAAATTGATTAACCCGATTAAAGGGTTCAACCTAGAGATAGTAATAACCCGGCTTGAGATCTTATCAATTGTTTTGGGTGATATCCATTTGGTCTTGAGAAAGCCAAATTGGGCAAAATCACTCTCTGGCCGAGAGGTACTGAGTGGGTAATTTAGATTTGATAGCTATAATACACCCCGATCACTAGAACAAGCATTAAAATCTTTACCCCGTTAGGCAAACACCTAGGTAATGGTCAAAGCCCTAGGCTTTTTATCCGTTTGGAAAAACCTCAAAAACAATTATCTCTAATCTTCTTTCTTTATTTTGCAATCAATAGAGTAAAATTAGAAAATAAAAACAAATCTTTTTGTGGAATTGCAATCTAGATAATTCAATCACTCACTGTGAAATATATACCCCTAACCCCCATCTTAACTCCCTGTGAATTCGACCCCTACTCTTAGTTGGGTTTCTATTATTGCAAACTACTGTTTTATACCTCTTTTGAGGTGTGCTTTGGACGCGTTCAATTTTTGGCGCCGTTGCCGGGGAGTTAAAAACGATGTTAACCATATTTTCTGGTGTGTTTTTGGAGTATCTTCTTTTCCTTCCATGTTACTAACTTGTTTGATAAATCGTAGGTACAACCATGGAAAACAATGAGTTTGAAAATATTTCTTTGGGGGATGTGGACGTCGACGATGACCAAGTGTATGAGGTTCCTCTTGAACCTCAACCCACTAGAAGAGGTCGAGTGCCTCATGACAATGTGCCCGTTCCACCCCCACCTCCACCACGAGCGGCTCCACACCGAGTGTTACCCAATGAAGGATATGCAAGTGAAATAGTCCCTCATCGTATTAGGCAAGACAACTTTGAAATAACCAATGTGATGCTCACTTTTATAGAGCAACGAGGTTTCTTCGCCGGTGCTCCAAGTCAAAATGCATACAAACATTTGAAGGGGTTTGTGGACACTTGTTGGGGGAGCAAACAAACAAATATCTCCGAGGATGCATTGAGACTGAGGCTTTTTCCCGTCTCTCTACGGGGGAAAGCTTTAGATTGGTTGGAACGTTTGCCGAACCATTCCATTCACACTTGGGATAAGTTGGCAAAAAAAGTTTATTTCTAAGTTCTCTCTCCGGGGCACATGGCTATACTTCGGGATGAGATTTTGGCATTCAAGGAAGATCCAAATGAACAACTACACGAGATATGTGAATGCTATAGAACAATGGTTAAGGAATGTCCCAACAACGATATGGCGGAGAACATGATTCAACAAACTTTCTATCGTGGGATCAACACAACCAAACCATGTGTAGTGAATCAGCTTGCCGGTGGGAACTTCATGACTACGCCTTATGCGGAGGTGTGTGAGATTTTATATGGTATGGCAGAAACATCATCGACATGGAAATCCCAGGCTAATGTTCCTCAAGGTGGTCCCAACGTGATCCACCTTCACAAAGAGTTGCATGAACATGGGCAAGCCTTAGCCGAATTGACTACCACCAAGAATCAATTAGCAAAGGCACAACTTCAACAAGTGCAAAATCCTAAGCAAGTCAATGTCATGGAGGGAGTGAACATGATGGTGAACAACAGGAGAGCCAAGGGTCCACAAGTGCAACATCGAGTGGACAATTTTGTGCAAGAGGATAGTGGTTTTGATAAAAATGATTCTTATAATGAACAAGAAGAGGAGGTGCAATATGAGAACAACTTTCAAGGGAAACGAAACAATTTCCAAGGCCAAATCAACAACAATGGAGACCTCAAAACAATCAACGCAATTGGAATTCTAATAACCAAGGAAATTGGAGTGGTGGAAACAATAAAGGGAATTGGCATAACAATAACAATGAAGGAAATTGGAGTGGAAATAATCAAGGAAATTTGGGGGGGAGGGTAACAATCAAGGAAGATGGAACCATAATCAAGGCAATCGAGGGTCGGGTTTTCAAAAGCCCCCGATGTATCAACAACCGAATAACCCACCTCCTTATCCTTACTATGGTCCTAGTTATTCAACCAATGAGATGGGGCATATTCAGAAACATGTTCAAGCAAATGAAGGAAAAGAATGTCAATTCGGATGCCCAACTTGCCCCACACAACACATCGATCCGCAACTTAGAAGTTCAAATGGGGAAAATCTCTCAAGCTCTTATTTCCTATCCTAAGGGGGCGCCACCAAGTGACACGCTGGTAAACCCAAAGGGTGGAAATAACATAGGGTATGCCATGTTTGTTAATATAAGAAGTGGAAAAGGTGGGAATGCATCCACCTCAAGTTAAAAGAAACTTGTGGATAATGAGCAAGTGATACAAGAATAGGAGGTCCCGAACAATGTGATGCAATCAAATGATGAAGTTTAGATTGATATTGATGATATTGTGGAAGAGACTCAAGAGGATGTGAACCCGTCTACGGATCACATTATTGACATACCGGAACCGGTAGTGCAAAAGGATAAGGCACCATTGCCTAAGTCTCCACCTCCATATCCTCAAAGACTTGCCAAACAAAATGGTGAGAATCAATTCAAAAAGTTCATTCAAATGATGAAGAGTCTCTCAATCAATGTGCCATTAGTTGAAGCTTTGGAAAAAATGCACGGTTATGCAAAGTTTATGAAGGATCTTGTGACAAAGAAGGTCAATGAATTTTGAAACAATCAAAGTCACTCATCAAGTGAGTGCAGTTGTGCATTCAATGGCTCCTAAGTTGGAAGATATCAGTGATTTCACAATTCCTTGTACAATTGGCAGTGCCGATGAAGATGTCGGAGTGATTGAAGATGTCTTGGTTCGTGTTGATAAATTCATTCTTCCGGCGAATTTTATCATTCTAGATTGTGAAGTTGATTATGAGGTGCCGATTATTATTAGAATACATTTCCTTGATACAGGGAAGACTCTTTGTGATGTTGAAGTTGGAGATTCACCTTCCGGGTGGGTGATGAAAAAGTGGTTTTCCATGTGTGTAAATCCACGCGGCAACCAAATAGCAACGAGGTGTGCTCTTTGGTGGACTTGATGGCCGATGTTATTGTTGATGATACAAGAGCCACAATCAATATTGGTGTTATGTTGGAGGCCTTCTTGCTCAACTTTGATGATGACGAGATGTATGGCTTCATGGAATGTGTGAACTCTTTGCAAGGAATGGGGTCGTACAATTATGCACCCCGAAAACTATCGTTGGATCTTGAAAATAGGACAACTCCTCCTACAAAGACTTCCATTGAAGATCCTCCTACCTTGGAGTTAAATATATTGCCTCCACATCTTTTATATGAATTTATTGGCCTTTGTTCTACTTTACCAGTTATTCTTTCCTCTTGTTTGACTAACATGCAGGTAGATTCTACATTGGCGGTGCTGCAATAGAGGAAGAACGATATTGGGTGGACATTGGCGGATATTCGGGGGAATATCCCCACATTTTGCATGCATAATATCAACTTAGATAAAGGCGCCAAACTATCTATTGAACATCAAAGGAGACTCAATGAGTCTATGCAAGAAGTTGTCAAATAGGAGATTATCAAATGGTTGGATGACGGGGTTGTCTACCCCATTTTCGATAGTTCATGGACTTCTTCGGTTCAATATGTCCCAAAGAAATGGGGACATGACGATGATCACCAATGAAAAGAATGAGTTGATTCATACAAGAATGGTGACCGGTTGGAGAGTGTGTGTGGACTATCACAAGCTCAATAAAGTCACAAGGAGGATTATTTTTGTAACGATCCGGTCGGTCGTTCCGAGAGTCTTAGCCCTGTTTCCCCAATTTCTGCTTCATTCTATGTTGTTCAGCTCTATTATGTTGCATCGGGTTGGTTGGCTCGGGTTTGGAGTGATTTATGGAGAGGAATGAGACACTTAGTCTCTGAAGTTGGTTAGTGAGTTGGAAAAGTTAACCGGAAGTTGACTTATGGGTAAACAATCTCGGATTAAGTTTTTTATGGCTTGGATAGATTCGTTAGGTGATTTGGAACTTATGAGTGTGTGCAGAATGTAATTCGGAGGTCCGTGGTAGAATTAGGCGTGAATTGGAAAAATTTAGAAATTCGGCGATTTCCGGCCGACAATCGAAAATTTGATATCGGGGTCGGAATAGAATTTCAAAAGTTGGAATAGGTTCATAGAATCATTTTTGACGTGTGTGCAAAATTTCAGGTCATTCGGACGTGGTTTGGGTGGTTTCGGCACCATTGGCGAATTTCGGTAGTTTAGAAATCCTTAGGCTTGAATTCGGGGTTAATTTGGTATTTTGATGTTGTTCTGAGCGATTCGAAGGTTCGACTAAGTTTGAATGATGTTATGGGATGTGTTAGCATATTTGGTTGAGGTCCTGAGGGCCTCAAGTGAGTTTCGGGTGGTTAACGGATCAATTCTTGGCTTTAGAAGTTGGCAGATTTTGATGGTGTTCTGTTGTAGAGAATTCCTTCTTTGTGTTCCCGAGAAGGCTATCGCGTTCATGGAGGGTTATTGAGATCTGAGGATTTTTATTCTTCGCGTTCGCGAATGGAAGGCCGCGAATGCGAAGGTTTGAGTGGAGTATGCATTGCGTACACGCTCGAGTTCTCGCGTTGGCGAAAAGGATTAAGGAAAATAGGGACCCTAGGTTTTTGGTCCACGCGTTCGCGAGGAGTGGGCCGCGTTCGCGAAGTTTAAAGCTAGTAAAGCATCACGTACGCGAAGCTGTGGCCGCGTTCATGAAGAGTAAAGTGGAAGGGCATTTTGGTTGGGCTATGCGAACGCGAGAGGATGGTCGCGTTCGCGAAAAAGAAAATCTGGGCAGCAGTATTTAATTCCAAAATCTAGGGTTTGAGTCTATAATTCCAAAATTCAATAGAGAGCTCGGGTGAAGGAGATTTTAGAGAGGATTTTTAGAGCAGTGATTGGGGTAAATGTTCTTCACTTAATTTTGGTTAAATTCCATGATTGTGCCTTGATTTTATAATCTAAATTGGGAATTTGGGGTGAAAATTTGGAGAAAAATAGAGGAGAACTGGAGAGTGGATTTTGAGGATTTGGATGGCCATTTGATATCGGATTTTGATGAAATTGATATGGGTAGACTCGTGAGTGAATAAGAATTTTAGTTTTGTAATTTTTGTCGGATTCCGAGACGTGGGCCCGGGGGTCGGGTTTGGCCAATTTCGGGATTTGTGATGTAATTTGATAATTTTGATGTGGGCTTCGTTCATTTAGCATATGTTAATAATATAACACTGATTTTTTTGGATAGATTCGGGGCGATTTGTGGCCGAGACGAGCGGCAAGGGCATTGCGGAGTAGATTTTCGTCCGGTTTGAGGTAAGTAACGATTGTAAATCTAGACCTGAGGGTATGAAACCCCAAAATTTCGTACTATTTTGATAAAAGAGTTGACACACATGCTAGGTGACGGGCATGTGGGCGTGCACCAGTAGAGTTTGTGACTTGTTCCGTACCGTTGCTACTGTAGAGTTGCCTAATTTGATAAACTCTATATGATATCTATGTGTCTTAGAAATGATTCTGTTAACTTGGGCTGAATGCCATGTTTTGGGCCTTGTGTCGTATTGTTGGACCCTCAGGGGTATTTTTACTACTATCCTCACACTATTTTGACAGAAAGCACATCCTCAGTCATGATCTATACCTGTTTATCGTGTAATTTTTTTCATCACTCTATTTTTAAATATATGAAATTTGTTTTAGGCTGAGTCCCCTGAGTTTTGTACTGAAATGCTAGAGTGGCTTGTGAGGTTGATGACTGAGTGAGGCCGAGGGCCGGATTATGAGGATATATATGGATCGGGCTGCACGCCGCAAAGTTATATATACATATATGGATCGGGTTGCACGCCGCAGCGATATATTGGATCGGGTTGCACGCCGCATCGATATTGGATTAGGTTGCACGCCGTAGCGATATTGGGTCGGGCTGCACGCCGCAACGATATAGCACTTGGGTTGTAGGAGCCCCTCCGGAGTCTGTACAACCCCAGTGAGCGCAGGTACCTACAAGAGTGTGAGTGCTGAGTGTGAGCGCTGAGTGATGAGTGTTCAATCATGAGTGACTGTGAGGCTTGTCCGAGGGGCTATTTATGAGTGATGTTTTGCCCGAGGGGCTTGTTTATGAAGTCACTATTTTCACTCTATTTTTATATTGAGCCTCTACTGAAACTGATGAAAAATGTTTTCATACGATTTCCGTTAAAAATGAAGTTTTACGAGATATTTTGACTTGATTTACTGATTTGGAAATTGTTGTCTTCACAAAGACTTTGTATGGTGAGCTTTATGTGATTTTACTGCTCGTCACTGCATTCAGCCTTTATTTATGATTGTTACTTACTGAGTTGGCGTACTCACGTTACTCCCTTCACTTTGTGTGCAGATTCAGGTGTCACAGGACGCTCGAGTGCGAGTTGATATATCATTAGCTGTTGTCAGAGTTTAGCAAGGTAGCCGCATGATGACCGCAACCCTGCTCTTCTCCCTCCTATTCTTTTAATAGATTATTTTATTAGACTTCTCTTGTCTTTTGAGTAGACTGTATCAGACTTGTAGATGCTCATGACTAGTGACACCCGAGGTCGGGTCGTTGGCTTATATTTGTTTACTTTTACTTGTTTGAAATTGTTTAATGGAAGATCTATTATGAAAAAGGTTAGGAAAAATGAATTATCGAAAAGAATTATTGTATGTTTTGAATAATTAATCGGCTAGCATAATACTGCGATAGGCGCCATCACGACTGCGTAGTTTGGGTCGTGACAAGTTGGTATCAGAGCCTAGGTTACATAGGTCTCACGAGTCATGAGCAGGTTTAGTAGAGTCTTACGGATCGGTACGGAGACGTCTGTACTTATCTTCGAGAGGCTGCGGAATCCTTAGGAAATAAAATCTCACATTCTTGAATTCTTATCGTGCGAATCCATTTATTCAGCCAAAAGCATAACTCTTTGAATTCCTTTCATGTATTCTAATGCGCACGTGAGCGCTCGGTATCAGTTGTGCATCGATGGCTTGTGATTTCCATGGGTGAGCTGTAAGATGTGATTTTAGCATGTTGATAATGGGCCAGTCTGGAGGACTTGAAGCCGGGTTTTGTCTGTGGCTTGAGTGCTGAGATTTTGATTGTGTGAGCACGTGCATATGGGGCTTATATGTCCGTTTGTGTCCTTATTGGTGGGATTTTGTGACTGGATGACTATGTGGCGAGTGTGATTTGACGGTGAGATGTGTTCAGATTGCTTGATTGTGCAAAAAGAATTGATGGGTGTTTGACTTCCGTCTTGAGTTGGCATATGGCCTCGAGTTGTGAGTGTATTGAAGGACCTCTCATGTAGTTTAGTTGTGGAGTGAAGTGGATCTTCATGTTGTGTTACGAGTTCATGGTGATGTCTTTTGGACTGACCAATGCCCCAGCAACGTTCATGCAATTAATTAACAGTGTATTCCAGCCGTATTTGTACTCCTTTGTTATTGTATTCATTGATGGCATCCTGGCATACTCACGTGGCCAGGAGGAGCATACTCAGCATTTGAGGATGGTATTATAGAGATTGAGGGAGGAGAAGCTTTATCTAAAGTTCTCCAAGTGTGAATTTGGCTTAGTTCAGTAGCATTTTTGGGGCACGTGGTGTCCAGTGAGGGTATTCAGGTGGTCATACGAGTGTGGGGAGAGCTTTCAGAAGCTCAAGATTGCTTTGACCACAACTCTAGTGTTAGTTCTGCCATCAGCTATCGATTCTTATACTGCGTATTGTGATGCCTCGAGGGTAGGCATGGATAGTGTTTAAATGCAAGAGGGTTACGTGATTGGGTAATAGCTATGATTTTTGAAAGGGTATAGAGAGATATCATTTTGAGGTTAAAAAGGCGGGGTTATCTCCCCCGAGGTATCCCGAGGTTGTGTGATCCTTATGTGGTTCTGTAATAAGTCCTCTTTTACTAGTAAATGATATATGTTGCAATTTGAGTTTAGATCGCTTGTGGAAGTTGGCACGGCTATTACAATGGTGAATGCGAGATTTGCAGATTATTTGAGATATTAGAGGTTTGTGTTATATGAGATATGTGGTATTGTGGCGGTGTCAGCGTATGGGCATTATGAGTTATTGTTTGTCTTGATCTATGGCTTTGAGCCAAGTGGGGGACTGTCACGACCCGATTTACCCACCGAAAGGCATCGTGACGGCGCCTAGTCTCTACGACTAGGTAAGCCTAATTACGGAAAACACATACTAAATAGAAGCAATAAAATAAAGGTGAAGTAAGTGAGTCTACAATGAAACATCGCCACTTGGGGCGTACAAAATACAAATTTTCTCAAAATTCGAAATATCACTTTAATCAAAAGCTCTGTCTCAAAATAGCTCTATACAACGAGATAGAATTTACATGAAAAAAAAGAAATCTATCGAAATCTGGAGTGGAAGGTGACTCGAAGGACTCTGCTCTATCTAAATCTGGAGTGGAAGGTGACTCAAAGGACTCTGCGGACGCGGCTGAATTACCTTTCGGTCTCCTAAAAGCTGCTGCTTGGACTCCTAGCCACGATACTGAGCGATGTTACCTGGATCTGCACACGAAAAACATGTGATGGAAAGGGCATGGGTACACCACAAATTGGTACCCAGTAAGTGCCAAGCCTAACCCCAGTCAAGTAGTGACGAGGTCAGGTTAAGGCTCTACTGGATTTTTATAGTAAAAACAGTTTAAAATTTTGAACAGAGAGATATAATAAGATGAGGAAAATCTGTAGAAACAATGAGCAAAAAGGAAATAATAACAGGGAGCCCTCGGCTCAGCACAACATATATCACAGTAATAAGTATGCAATGCAGTACAGGGGGAAGAACACCGGAATCTCGTCCGTATTTCCAATTTAAATATGCAATGCAGTACAGGGGGAAAGCTCTCGGAATCTCGTCTGTAGTCCCAACTTAAGTATGCCATGCAGTACAGGGAGAAAGCTCTCGGAATCTCGTTCGTATTCCCAATTTAAATATGCAATGCAATACAGGAGGAAAGCTCCCGGAATCTCGTTCGTAGTCCCAATTTAAATATGCAATGCAGTATAGGGGGAAAGCTCCCGGAATCTCGTCCGTAGTCCCAATTTAAATATGCAATGCAGTACAAATAAAGGATACCATTTTTATTTAAAACAGTTCAGGAAAATCACAGGCAAAATATGGATAAAACTACATAGTCGATACTGGAATCAGTGAAATAGGAGTGAAATGATTTAAGTCATGGAGGAAAAATGGAGTTTTTGCAACAATGCCCCCTGTACGTACTCGTCACCTCACGCACACGGCGCCCAATCAACATAAGCAGTATTAAAAACAGCCTAGGGGAAGTCCCCAACACAGAGTTAGGCAAGCCACTTACCTCGACTGCGCTACTCAACTCGAAACCACGCTCTTACCACGAGTATCCGACTCCGAATGGCCCAAATCTATTCAATACGATTGCATAATGTAAATATCACTTTAAGGAATCAAAATAGCTAATAAGTTCGAATCTAAAACGCGAAATTAGGAAAAATCGCCCAGAAGTCCCCTAGGCCCACGTCTCGGAATCGAGTGAAAGCTACAAATTTAGAACACCCATTCACTCACGAATTCACTCAAAAAAGAATCATCGAAAACCGACGACAAAATCCTATTAAATTCTCGGATTTTCTAATTAGGGAAACTGTTTTTCCCATTTGCATGATTTTTCACCTAAATCCCTTAATTGCATGGAAAAAATGGCCATAGATTAATGATAAACAAAGGGAATAGGTTTAGGAATTATTACCTATGAAGCTTATCTCAAAACTCACTCCAAATCGCCCACACCTGAGCTCCAATTGATTCTTGAAGTTATGATATTCAAGCCCTCGAATCTGATATATTTGCCCAGCGATTTCCGCACCTGCGCCTCCTTGGACCGCACCTACGGGCCCGCACTTGTGGAATATCCATCGCAGGTGTGAAAACCCACTAAAAGGCCTAGGGCCGCACCTGCGGTCAATTGCCCGCATCTGCGGAAAACCAACCGCACCTGTGAGGACTAGGTGACTTGGCCAAGTCCGCACCTGCAATCCCCTCGCCCGCACCTGCGTGTCTGCACATGCGGAAGGTCCATCACAGGTGCGAGACACCAGAACCAGTAATGGTTCAGCTGTTTCTTCCAAGTTCTAAATGCACCCGTTGAGCATCCGAAACATCCCCGAGGCCCCCGGGACCTCAACCAAACTTACCAACCAGTCCCAATACCTTAACCAAACTTAGTCGAGCCTCCAAAACATATCACATAACACCAAAATCACCAGTTGTACATGGATTCAAGCCTAAGAACATATTAAATTTCCAAAATATACAACCGATGCTGAAACACATCAAAACTAGTTCGAATGACCTCAATTTTTACTTACAGGTAACAAATGACACAACGGACCTACATCCACTCTCGAAATTCCATTCCGAGCCCGATATCAAAATTTCACCTATCGGCCAAAATCGCCGAAATTCTAACTTTCGCCAATTCAAGCCTAAATCTACTACAGACCTCGAAAGCACATTCAGGACACGCTCCTGACTCCGAAATCACCCAACGGAGCTAACGGAATCCCGTTCCGGACCCGCCTTCCCACAGTTCCAACTACGGTCCGATTTATAAAGCTTAAACTCACATATAAGGACTATGTGTCCAAAAACTCTCCGAATTTCACCACGCAATGTCCCAACAAGTCCCAAAAGCAGAAATAGACATGGGGAAAGCAGTTATTAGGGGATCGGGGCGCTAACTCTCAAAACGACCTACTGGCTTGTTATATTCTCCCCCTCTTAAGAAAATCGTTCGTCCTCAAACGAGTATAGAGACATACCTGAAGCTGTGAAAAGATGAGGGTACTGACTGCGCATATCCTGCTTGGTCTCCCAAGTCGCCTCCTCGACTGGCTGACCCCTGTACTGAACCTTTACTGACGCAATAACTTTTGACCTGAGCTTCTTGACCTGTCTATCCAATATAGCTACTGTCTCCTCAATATATGACAAATCCTTGTCCAACTAGACTCAACTGAAATCCAAAACATGAGTCGGTTCACCGTGATACTTCCGAAGCATGGAGACGTGGAATACCGGATGAACTCCTTCTAGGTTGGGAGGCATGGCTAGCTCATAAGAAACCTCCCCAACACATCGCAACACCTCAAAAGGGCTAATAAATATCAGACTTAGCTTACACTTCTTCCCAAACCTCATGATGCCCTTCATAGGCGATACCCGAAGAAAAACCCGATCACCAGCCATAAATGCCAAATGACGAACCTTCTGGTCCGCATAACTCTTCTGCCTGGACTGAGCTGTGCGAAATCTCTCCTAAATCATCTTCACCTTGTCCAGGGCGTCCTGGACCAAATCTGTACCCAACAATCGGGCCTCGCCCGGCTCAAACCATCTCATTGGGGACCGGCACCGTCTACCATACAAAGTCTCATATGGCGCCATCTGAATGCTGGACTGGTAGTTGTTATTATAAGCAAACTCTGCAAGTGGAAAGTATCGGTCCCATGACCCTCCAAAATCCATCACACAGGCACGGAGCATATCCTTAAGAATCTGAATCGTGCGCTCGGACTGCCCGTCCATCTGAGGGTGAAAGGTTGTACTCAACTCTACCCTGGTGCCTAGCTCCTGCTGAACGGCTATCCAAAACCGTAAAGTGAACTGTGTACCTCTGTCTAAAATTATAGATACTGGAATACCGTGGAGGAGAACAATCTCCCTGATATAAATCTCCGCCAACCTCTCGGAGGAGTATATAGTCAACACATGAATGAAATGGTCTGACTTACTCAGCTGATGCACAATCACCCAAATAGCATCGAACTTCTTCAAAGTCCGAGGAAGTCCAACCACGAAGTCCATGGTGATCCGCTCCCACTTCCACTCTGGAAGCTCAATCTGCTGAAGTAACCCTCACGGTCTCTGATGCTCATATTTGACTTGCTGACAGTTGAGACACTTGGCCACGAACTCCACTATATCCTTTTTCATCCTTCTCCACCAATAGTGCTGTCTCAGATCCTGGTACATCTTCGTGATACCCGGATGAATGGAATACCACAAGATATGGGCCTCCTCAAGAATCAACTCCTGAAGCCCATCCACATTGGCCACACAGATCCGACCCTGCATCCTCATCACACCGTCATCTCCTATAGTTACATCCCTGGCGTCACCTCGTCGAACCCTGTCCTGAAGAACCAGAAGGTGGGGATCATCATACTGGCGCTCTCGAATGCGGTCATAAAGAGAAGACCGAGCCACAACACAAGCTAAAACCCGGCAAGGCTCCGAAAGATTAAACCTCACAAACTGACTGGCTAAGGATTGAATATCTAAGGCTAAGGGCCTCTCAACTGCCGGAAGATATTCCAAACTCCCCAAACTCTCTGCCCGGCGACTCAAGGCATCGACCACCACATTGGCCTTCCCCGGGTGGTATAATATAGTGATGGCATAGTCCTTTAGAAACTCCAAACATCTCCACTGGCGCAAATTGAGGTCCTTCTGCTTGAATATGTGCTGCAAACTCCGGTGATCATTGAAAATCTCACAAGGAACACCGTATAAATAATGACGCCATATCTTCAAGGCGTGAACAATCGCTGCCAACTCGAGATCATGAACTGGATAGTTCTTCTCATGCACCTTCAATTGTCTGGACGCATAGGCAATCACCCTACCGCCCTGCATCAACACCGCTCCGAGGCCAATCCTTGAAGCATCACAATAGACGGTATAGGACACTGAACCCATAGGTAATACCAACACCGAAGCTGAAGTCAGGGCTGTCTTGAGCTTCTGAAAGCTCTCCTCACACTCCTCAGTCCACCGAAACGGAGCACCCTTTTGAGTCAACCTGGTCATCGGTGTTGCAATGGATGAAAAACCCTCCACAAAACGGTGATAGTACCCAGCCAAACCAAGGAAACTACGGATCTCCGTAGCGGATGATGGTCTAGGCCAACTCTGCACCGCCTCCACCTTCTTCGGATCTACCTTGATCCCATCCCAAGACACTATGTTGCCCAAGAATGCCACTAAGTCAAGCCAGAACTCACATTTAGAGAATTTAGCATACAGTCTCTTCTCCCTCAATGTCTGAAACACAGTCCTCAAATGCTGCTCATGATCTTCCCGTGATCGGGAATACACCAAGATGTCGTCAATAAATACAATGAAGAAGGAATCAAGATAAGGCCGGAACACACTGTGCATCAAATTCATAAAATTTGTTGGGGCATTGGTCAGCCCAAATGACATAACAAGAAACTCATAGTGGCCATATCTGGTCTTGAAGGCAGTCTTTGGGATATCCGGCTCCCGAATCTTCAACTGATGATAGCCAGAACGCAGGTCAATCTTGGAGAATACCCTGGAACCCTGTAGCTGGTTGAATAAATCATCAATGCGAGGAAAAGTATACCTGTTCTTCACGGTGACCTTGTTCAACTGTCGATGATAAATACACATACGCATAGAACCATCCTTTTTCTTCACAAACAATACTAGAGCACCCCAAGGTGATACACTGGGTCTGATGAAACCCTTATCAAGCAACTCCTGTAACTACTCCTTCAACTTCTTCAACTCAGGAGGAGCCATACAGTAAGGAGGGATAGAAATGGGCTGAGTACCCGGCAACAAATCAATGCCGAAGTCAATATCTCTGTCGGGCGTCATACTCGGAAGATCAGCTGGGAATACATCAGAAAAGTCCCTCACTACTGGAACTGACTCAACTAGAGGGGTATCAACACTGGCATCTCTCACATAGGCCAAGTACGCATCACACCCCTTCTCAACCATCCGCTGAGCCTTAAGAAATGAAATAACCCTATGGGGAGTATACTCTAAGGTACCTCTCCACTCAAATCTCGGCAAGCCTTGCATAGCCAGCATCACGGTCTTAGTGTGACAATCAAGAATAGCATAATGGGGCGACAACCAGTCCATGCCCAAGATAACATCAAAATCTACCATGCTGAGTAATAATAAATCAGCCCTGGTCTCAAAACCACTAAGAGAAATCAAACACGACTGATATACGCGGTCCACAACTAGAGAATCTCCCACAGGAGTAGATACATAGACAGGGGAACTCAAAGTATCCCGAGATATCCCCAAATGTGGAGAAAAATAAGAGGACACATATGAATACGTAGAGCCTGGATCAAATAATACTGATGCATCCTATGGAAGACACGGACAATACCTGTGATGACCGAGTCTGAAGCAACAACCTCGGAACGGGCTGGAAGGGTATAGTATCTGGCCTGGCCTCCCACTCTAGGGCGGCCTCTACCTCCCTGACCCCACCTCGAGCTGGCTTAGGAGGTGGAGTGGCAGCTGGGGCTGGAAGAATAGTCGGAGGACCCGGCAGAGCACGTGGAGGCTAATAAGACTGTGGAGGCGCACCCCTCCTGGCCCTGGGGCAATCTCTAATCAAGTGACGAGTGTCACCACACTCAAAACAACCCCTCGGAGGACTCTGCGGCTGATACTGAATAGAAGCTGGCCTACTGGGCTGGCCAGAAATAGAACCTCGAACTGGAGACATACTGGATACTGGCGGTGCATAATAGAACCCTTGAGGTCTAGGAGGAGCTGGAATACCACTAGTTGCTGGAAGGGCTGAATGAACAGGGCAGCTCACAAAGCCCCTACAGTGACGTGTTGTTGGTGCACGAGCTCCTGAAAAATGGCCAGTCTCTCGAGACCTCTTAGCCTCCCTCTCTTCTCTGTGCCGGGCGAACATGCCCTCTACTCTCCTGGCAATACTCACTGCCTGCTGGTAAGTGATATCCATCTTCAACGCTCTGTCCATACTGGTCCGAATACTAGGATGGAGTCTCTCGATGAAGCGGCGAACCCGCTCTCTGACTGTGGCAACCAATGCTGGGGCATGCCGAGCTAACTCATTGAAACAGACTGCATACTCTAACACAGTCATAGTACCCTGGCGAATCTGCTCAAACTCCACGCACCAAGTATCCCTAAGGCTATGAGGGACATACTCTCGCAAAAATATCTCTGAAAACTGAGTCCAAGTGAGTGAGCTGCCTCGTCCGGACTACTCAGCTCATAGGCCTGCCACCACTGATATGTCGATCCCCTCAGTTGGAAAGCGATGAAAGAAACCTCACTGGTCTTCACAATTCCCATAATGTGGAGAATACGATGACACTCCTCAAGAAATCCCAGAGCGTCATCTGAAGCTAGTCCACTGAAAGTAGGTGGGTGGTACTTCTTGTACCTCTCGAGTTTGAGCTGCTCGGCCTCAGAAGCCGCTGCCATAGCATCATGCTGAACTGGAGCCGCTGAGGGCATAGGAATATACTTTGGGGCCTGATCAACCTGGCCCCACTTATCAGGAGTGCGGGTTGCGGGAGTCTGTGCCCCTCCCCCGGCCAGAGAAGTAGCGGGAGCTATCGGAAATAGTCCAGCCTGCACTAGAGTACTGAACATACTCATGAACTGAGCGAAGGTCTCCTGCAAGGCTGGAACAACAATAGGGACCTCCTGTGTCGTCTCTCCAGCTGGGGCTACCATAGGCTCCTCTGCCGCTGCTCTCGCCGGTGCTTGGGCTGCACCACGCGGTCGTTTCTACCCCGGGCCCGACCCCAGCCCCGACCTCTAGCGGCTCTGGTAGGGAGCTCGGGTGCCTGGTCGTCGGTCCTCCCAGTACGGTTCCTCACCATCTGTGGTAAAGAATAGAATAGAATTTTAGAATTTTTTTTTATGTCAATAACTCGCACGAAAAAGGAAATCGAAGAAATATGATTGTTCCTAACAGTTACATAGCCTCTCGAAGATAGATACGGATGTCTCCGCACCGATCCGCGAGACTCTAATAAACCCACTTATGACTTGTGACTCCTATGAACCTAGACGCTCTGATACCAACTTGTCACGACCCGATTTACCCACAGAAAGGCATCATGACGGCGCCTAGTCTCTATGACTAGGTAACCTTAATTGAAGAAAACACATACTAAATAGAAGTAATAAAATAAAGGCGAAGTAAGTGAGTCTACAATGAAACATCGCCACTTGGCGCGTACAAAATACAACTTTTCCCAAAATTCGGAATATCACTTTAGTCACAAGTTCTGTCTCAAAATAGTTTTATACAACGAGAGAGAATATTACATAAAAAAAGAAATCTATCTAAATATGGAGTGGAAGATGACTCGAAGGACTCTGTGGACACGGCAGAATTACCTTTCGGTCTCCTAAAAGCTGCTGCTCGGACCCCTAGCCACGATACTAAGCGATGGTACCTGGATCTGCCCACGAAAAACATGTGGAGGAAAGGGCATGAGTACACCACAAATTGGTACCCAGTAAGTGCCAAGCCTAACCCTAGTCAAGTAGTGACGAGGTCAGGTTAAGGCTCTACTGGATTTTTATAGTAAAAACAGTTTAAAATTTTGAACAGAGAGATATAATAAGCTGAGGCAAATCAGCAGAAACAATGAGCAAAAAGGAAATAATAACAGGGAGCCCTCCTCTCAACACAGAATATATCACAGTAATAAGTATGCAATGCAGTACAGGGGGAAGACTCCCAGAATCTCGTCCGTAGTCCCAATTTAAATATGCAATGTAGTACAGGGAGAAAGCTACCGGAATCTCGTTTGTAGTCCCAATTTAAATATGCAATGCAGTATAGGGGGAAACTCCCAGAATCTCGTCCGTAGTCCCAATTTAAATATGCAATGCAGTACAGGGAGAAAGCTCCCGGAATCTCGTCCATAGTCCCAATTTAAATATGCAATGCAGTACAAATACAGGATATAATTTTTATTTAAAACAGTTCAGGAAAATCACAGGCAAAATATGGATAAAACTACCTAAGCATGGTACATGTGGTAATAACTAGGAAAAATTCAAGCAAAACAGGTAGGCATGCTATTCCCTAATCTAAACTACATAGTCGATACAGGAATCAATGAAATAAGAGTGAAATGATTTAAGTCATGGAGGAAAAATGGAGTTTTTGCAACAATGTCCTGTGTACGTACTCGTCACCTCACGCACACGGCGCCCAATCAACATAAGCAGTATTAAAAACAGCCTAGGGGAAGTCCCCAACACAGAGTTAGGCAAGACACTTACCTCGACTGTGCTACTCAACTCAAAACCACGCTCTTGCCACGAGTATCCGAGTCTGAATGTCCTAAATCCATTCAATTCGATTGCATAATGTAAATATCACTTTAAGGAATCAAAATAGCTAATAAGTTCGAAGCTAAAACGCGAAATTAGGAAAAATCGTCCAAAAGTCCCCCGGGCCCACGTCTCGGAATCAAGTGAAAGTTACAAATTTAAAACACCCTTTCACTCACGAACTTACTCAAACAAGAATCATCGAAAACCGACGACAAAATCCTATTAAATTCTCAGATTTTCTAATTAGGGGAACTTTTTTTCCCATTTGCATGATTTTTCACCTAAATCCCTTAATTGCATGGAAGAAATGGCCATAGATTAATGATATACAAAGGGAACAGGGTTAGGAATCGTTATCTATAAAGCTTATCCTCAAAACTTAGTCGAGCCTCCAAAACACATCACATAATACCAAAATCACCAATTGTACATGGATTCAAGCCTAAGAATATATGAAATTTCCAAAATCTACAACCGATGCCGAAACACATCAAAACTAGTTCGAATGACCTCAAATTTTACACACAGGTCACAAATGACACAACGGAACTACAACAACTCTCGGAATTCCATTCCGAGCCCGATATCAAAATTTCACCTATCGGCCGAAATCGCCGAAATTCTAACTTTCGCCAATTCAACCCTAAATCTACTACAGACCTCGAAAGCATATTCCGAACACGCTCCTAACTCTGAAATCACCCAACGGAGTAAAGGAGTCGACAGAATCCCGTTCCGGACCCGTCTTCCCACAATTCCAACTACGGTCCAATTTCTAAAGCTTAAACTCATATATAAGGACTATGTGTCCAAAAACTCTCCGAATTTCACCACTCAATGTCCCAACAAGTCCCAAAAGCAAAAATAGAAATGGAGAAAGCAGTTATTAGGGGATCGGGGCGCTAAATCTCAAAACGACCTACCGGGTCGTTACAGGGAGTCTGCCAATGATAAGTTGGTTGCACGATTATGTGATGTATTGGTTTCAGTTTGAAGTATACTGGTGAATCAGTTATGACCTACATAGGTGGAGTTTGAGAATGACTCGAGTAATGGAAATTTTTGGATACAGGTTTTAATATACTTTATGGGTTGTCGCGCCCCCCTTTTTCCTCCCATTTCCGGATCATTTAGGGTATTCGACATTATTGGGACAACTCGTTTACTTTTGGGAAAGGGATAAAGAATTAAAGAGTCGCCACCTAATGCCTTTTAAGGTGCATTAGGGCACCTACTAAGGGTCATTATAACACAGATTTGAATAACCAGAGATCGGGTAAGGGCTTGAAATTACTTCAAGGGGAAGGTGTTAGGCACCCCTCAAAGTCCACAATTGTGGTTCCCGGCCAAATAATCTTTGTGAATTTTAAAACAGGTAGCACATAATAAAAACACATAGGTAAATAAATAAAGGTTTTTGAGAAGATTCGCAGTCTAAGCACACAGCATTCTGGCAGCCAGCGACCCTTTTTATTGTCTTTGCTTCTAACTCCATCAGACCCTGCTCCAAATATTCCAACCTTTCACTAGAATTGATGGCCATTTCCTTCCACTCATCGATCAGTTCCATATTAGTCTTGTGTTTCTCCAGATGCTCAGCCTCGGACTCATGAAGACTTTTGTGCAGATTATTGTATTTCACTTGAGCCTCATCCGCTTCATCTATGACCCTATTTCTGCTGATGCCTGGCTCAACTATCCCTGCTATGATGTCTTCCAACCATGATAGGTAAAAGCGTACATGTCCTGCGTGGTATCTGTCGGGATCGATGGTGTCCTTTTCTACAATAACCTTAAGATTCCATAGATGCTGAGCTTCACATTTGTACGGGATATTGTCGTCCTGAAAATCTACCCTGTAATGACTCATTTTGGAGACTCGCGGTATAACTTGATTTCTACCCGCCTATCTCATGACCCTGATGGGAACATAGGGATATATGCCCCTTAAACCAATCAACACCAGGTGCAGAGCGTCCCTCGATCTGATGATGAATTCACTGGTAGGGAACCATTCGGACATCCATTGAACCTGGTCCTCGGTCAAATTATCAAAAAACTAAGCCCATTCTGCAGCATTTTCCGGTTGAGCGAACCTATCAGGGATGTAGTTCATCCTCTTAGGGTGGTGGAAGGCTATATATCATTCCATGCCCCTCGTGGAAATTCCTGACGATATTGGCCTCTCTGGAGATGCTCCAATAACCAAACCTGTAGTAGCAGATTGCAACCCTCAAAGTGTTTGGCCCCCTTCTGGCAGTGGTCCAAGTCTCGGTATATGTCTTCTATGATCATAGGGACAATGGTATATGTTTGCCCTTCGATCCCTTCCATTAAGGTTTTGACTACCATAGCCAGTCTAGTGTGAATCTGGTCTCCTTTGCTTGGAAACACCATCAGACCCAGGAAGCAAACGACGAACACAAAAACCCTGCGGTGAATGTGACCCAAGGAAGTAATAGAGAACTCGTCGTGGAAGATACGATAGGATTTTCTATGGCCGTATCGTTCATAGAGATAATCAAAAGGTATGTAGGACCCTGTCAGGCACTCTAAACCATCGTTCTTCTTCAAACCCATCATTTTCATGAACCCCCTAGCGGCACGGTTCTCCGGCACTAACAAACCTGGACTGTCCCAAGGTAATCCCGCAAAGCCCCCTATCTCCTCCAAGAGGGGGGTCATTTCTGCATTGCCAAAATGGAACACAATAATTTCTCTGTCCCAAAACATAGTGGCTGCTTCGATCAACATGTTGTTTGGTTGAATATCCAATAAAGAGGGCAAGTTCCTGAGGACCCTCTTCACATGGTGTTTGTCACTGGGTGAGAGGTCTTCCCACCAATCCAACAATAGTGGTGGTATTATTTGGACCATGTCAAACCTGGGGACTTCATGCCTTATTTTCTGCAAAATAGATAAGGTTAGACCCTTACCCCCGCCAGACTCGACTATTTATACACCTATGATTAGCATGCATGAATTTAGTTCTCCAAATAAATGCACAGAACGTGACTGCGTCCGTTGGGATTATGAAAAACCCGGTGGATTTTGGATAAGGTTGTCTTAAAGGGATATCGTGCAAGAGACACGTTAACCCGGCTAGGTTTGACCATGATGCATGCAAAATATAACAAAGTAAGGTTTCTATAGGGTTTTAAACTGGTACCCTCAAGCGGACAACTTGAGGGGGAAGGCACGGAACCGTCGACTGCACTGTTATCGACTAGTTTTATCGCAAATAAGCCTTTCCGAATTTAGGGGTGATATAAAATGGAAGGGCGCAAACACTCATCAAGCGTTGCTATAGAATTTGTATAGGCACGAGTGGAATATGATGTTGATCATTATTTATGCAACAATAAATGAGCAATAAAAGCATGTTTTCATGTATTTGCACGTTATGAAAGCGGTAAATACAACAGTTATAATTGAAAAAGCAGTTACAAAGAAAAACAAAAAGAAACATGTCAGTTTTGATTCTGAAATGAATAAATACTTTAAAGAGATAAACGATTAATTACACATAAAGGGGGGAAGGGAAACTTTGCAAGTATTAACAAAGTAAAGACAAGTTCATAAAGCAGTTTGAAATGGTAAAAGCCTAGATAAATCCTCAGCAGATTTGCCATGCTATCGCGCCCCCCTCTTTCCTTCCCTTTCCTGGATCGGTCAGGGTATTCGACATTATTGGGACAACTCATTTCCTTTTGGGAATGGGATAAGGAATTGAAGAGTCGCCACCTAACGATTTTTAAGGTGCGTTAGGGCACCTACTAAGGGTCATTATAACACAGATTTGAATAACCAGAGATTGGGTAAGGGCTGGAAATTACTTCAAGGGGAAGGTGTTAGGCACCCCTCAAAGTCCACAATTGTGGTTCTCGGCCAAACAAGCTTTGTGAATTTTAAAACAGGTAGCACATAATAAAAACACATAGGTAAATAAATAAAGGTTTTTGAGAAGATTCGCAGTCTAAGCACACATATGTGCTAAAGTTTAAAAGATTTAGAGTTTAGGCACACATATAAGGTTTTGAAAGAGTTATGATCTAAACAAACATATGTAAGGGATAGGGGGTCCTAGGTTGTTTATCCTATAGGATCACATCAGTACAATGCCCGGTAATTACTCCTCAGAAGAGGGGCTACACATTGCATTAGCGCACCGGATATCATATCCATGTCTACCCTTCCCACCCCTTAGTGGTTATTAAGCGAGTTTATTTAACGACCTCTATGTGTGTTGTTACCCGTCCCTTCCTAATGGCCCTGGAGGAATTTAGGACCTCTAAATATATGCAATTCTAGACAAAACCCCCCTAAGGTTAAAAGGATAAAATTCTAAGCGACAGGAAAGAACAAATAGGACTTTACAAATAAATGCAGGAAAAAGCAGTTAAGAGGCTCAGATTTACCTCCACAGATAATGCACATAAGCAGCACGTCTCAAACACGAACAAGAGCAGTATTATTAGAAAGGATCCTAAAACATGATGGCTAAGTGAATATCAAAACACAGAAGATATGAAGTTTTATTTTATAAACCCAGAAGCAGGGGCCCTAATCAGTCTGCCTACTGATTTTAAACCTGTTAACCTTTAGACAGTAAACACAACCAAGCAGTGTTCCAACTTTTAAAGAGCTTGATTACCTAAGGCCTGCCTAGGCTTGGGATTGTGCATAATAATTACCATAATTGTTATGAAAACAGTTCAGAAGTTGTTTTTCCTAAAGGCATGATATTTTAGGTGATACGATTATGCAGAGATTGTTACTACTTTTATTAAAGGCAAGACAATTATATGTGACACTAATTCTACCTTTTTCGTGAGTCAGTAATAAACTAGGCGTGATTAAGAAGATGTAAACGAAATCCTAGAGCATGGTATCTAATATGCACATATGAATACACGATGGCTAAGACATAATTTCAGGATGCACAGGATTCCGAAAGGCATGATTTCTAAAATGCACAAAGAGTTACAGGGTGATGGAGACATGATTTTGAATGCACAGAAGTAACAGCTTTTATGTTAACGTTGTTTATTGTCCTAGGAGCGGAATTTCTAAGCGATAAACATAAAGCATGGATGAGATGTTGAAACAGCAGACATGAAATCCTAGGAAGATGGTATCTAGTGCATGCTTGGCATGGTTTGAATGAACATGTTGGTCCTAAAACATGGATTCTAATGCATATAGAAACAATATAAAGTTTAAAACATGATTTCTACCCGATGATGTTAATAGAACTATATGGCTACCCTCCCCACTTCACTAGCCATCCCTAATATTTGTTTACAAATTATTATTACAGATCAGCTGAGTAAATTACATAAATAGATAAAGGGAAAGAAGAAGTTAAACTATAGGGAGCCTGAAAAACAGGCCCAGATTCCCAGAACCTCAAGTGCCCAAATGTTTCATAGCCTTTCTCATATCCGGGAGTGTCAAAGTTATCTAAGGACCTCAAGGGATCCGGGCAGTGCTCACACCCAGATTTCATAACCATAATTGAGTAGGTGCAGTCTGGAAGGGCCAGCCCCCAGTGCATCAGAGTTTAGAGGGATCTCACAGGAATCCCAAGGCAGTCACACACTAGAGGGAGCAGAACCTAAGAACCTAAGAGTAGAGTGAGAGTGCTTGACATAGTTTTGAAAAGGTTTTAATAGGAAAGACAGTGTTTGAAAAAGACTTAGTTGAAACAGTTTTATAAAAATAGGAGAATTGTTTAGTAAAAAAAACAGTTTTTGACAAGAGTAGGACAATTAACAAACAGTAGACTAATCACAGCACAAACAGATTCAGCACATTCTAATCACAGTCCTTCATACAGGGGTGATAGGAATTGGGGACACATAGAGCACATAGTATACAAGAGCCTAGAAGTTCTTGTAGGGTTTATGGGGATTAGAGGATAGCTAATGGTATCAACACAACATGAATTTCAGAATCAACACAGAATCAGACCATTTAGGATACAAATTGCTTTGCAAAGAAAGGTTCATACTAGAAACCAGGTAAACATAAGATAGAGCAGAGTCACATTGGGACATACTACAAGGGGTAACATATTCATAAGCATACTGATCCTAAGGGGAGTGGGACATAACATAATATGCTAGATGAACAATGATGTATGCATATCAATTACATGTTGAACAACAAAACATAGATAGAAAAAAATCATAAACATGATAAACTGAAGAAGTAAAAGAAACATGTTGGTTTTTGGGAGTTGAATTGAAATCAGAAATACCAGTAAAGAGATAATAAACACAAAGTGAAGAATAGGAGAGCACAATAATTAGTCTTGGCTTGCAGCCGGCTAATTCAGAACAGTAGTAAGTAACAAAGAAAGAAAGAGAGCAGAAAAGCTTTGAGTATGAGAGATAGAGTTTGAAATAATGTGTTCGTGTGTGTTTAGTGTCAATGAGAGAGAGCATATATAGTAGTTTGAAACTAGGTAGGATAAGAAAACAATCAAAAACAGGCAGTGATTGGGGAAGCAGAATAAATCAACATAAGATCAATATAAGTACTCCCTTCAATTAAGGAGTTAACTTTGAACGGTAATAGACATGCAATGAATAAGGAAAGATACCATACGACTGGAATATAACACAATAAGGAAATAATTTCAGCACAGTATCAGTATAGAACATGTAATTGAGGCTAGGTTCAGAGGATTCTAATTAAGGAAATAACATGAGAATTAATTTGACAACACAGTCGACCATAAAATAAGGCAAGAAATAAGCTAAGGTCAGAAAATCAGCAGGGAAATCATCATAAGGAATTAGTGAAAGGTATCAATCATAGGGAATCAAGGGTTCAAATAGGAAATAGTACCGATTAGAGGGAATCAACACAAATTGCACAGAATAAACACATGATAAGCAAGGAAGAAGGCAAGAATTAGAACCTTAATAGACATGGTAAAGTAAAGATCATATAGAATCAGGGATTCAAGCTGGAATATAGTACTGATAAACATATACCTCTAAGAGTAAGCGAGGTAAGCACATAATAGGCAGAAATAGGCAGAACCAGAAACCCTAGTAAGTTAAACAGGGTGAAAATCACACAAAATTAAGGATTCCCATAGAACATAGTATGACTTAACAGAATAGACATGATAAAGGCGTAAAAAGCAACAATTGGAAATCCTAATGAACATAATAGGGTAGAAATCACAAAATACTCAGACTAATCAAAGCAAATTCATGAGAATCAAACATGCAAACAAGTTGAAAGAACGAACAGTAAAGACGAACTCAGAACCCAAAGATTAAACCAAGAAACTTAGGGTTTTCAACATAATAAAATCAGATGAAGGAAAATCTTAAACAAATCATTTAAACACAGTGAAAATCACATAATAACACTAAAGTCAGAAGAAGAGTCATTTTTTGAAAAGGGGTTAAGAAACCCTAGTTTGAACATGAAGAGATGCTTCAGGAAAATCGGAAAATCTTTAAGAAAACAGTAAAGATAACTCGAATAGACTCAGACCTGTTATAGATCTAAAGAGTTAAGATTAGGGTTTCGAGAAAATAACCCAGAAATGAGAGATATCGGCTTAGAACCCATAGGTTTAGCCAAGAAATAGGACGATCTTACTCAAAACGAGCCATGGTGGCCTGAGGATGGTGAGGACAGGCCAGGGTGTGAGTGGAGCGGCCACTGGTCCCTTGAGGACCTCAAAGACAGTAAAACTCCCGGTCATAGGAGAGCCATTAAGGCTGGGAGTGGTGGTGAGTCACCATAGTTGACGGCGATCAAGCAACGGCGAGGGGAGATTAGGGTTAGGCCAGAGAGAGTTTGGGAGAGAAGGATAGTGTGACGGCAGAGACGGGGGAATGTGGGGTTTGGGGGTAGTCGTTAAGTTAAATTAGGAAGGAAATAACCTGGACCGTTGATAAAAAATGATCAACGGCCAGGATTTGGGTCGGGTAGTATTAGGATTTGGGCCTGGGGTCTTAGGCTAGTGTAGTTAGGCGTTTTGGGCTGGCTATAATTGGCTATAATTGAAATAAATGGGGGCATTTGTTAAACACCCAATGTAAATTAATTAAAACAATTTATTAAAATAGCTGTTAATTATAAATAAAATGAATTTCATGCGTAGAAAATAATTAAGATGATTACTTAGTATTTTAAAAATACAAATGATTAATTTCTGGATAATAATAATATGAAATCGTGCAATTATAGCTAAAAGGTGCCAATTTGGCTAATTATGAAATACTTTGGTCTTAATAGGACCATAAATAATAAATTAAATTAAGAAATACCTTTGAAATCATTTGTGATGTAATTTTGTAATTATTTATGGGAAATAAAATAGTGGACAAATTTATAAAATATAGAAAAATTATGAAAAAATACCAATTGATATTAATGCATGATTTTGAAGGTACATATGCAATTTAAAAAATATTTTGGGAAAAATTGGGTATCAACAACTGCCCCTCTTTACCCGGAAAGGATGAAAGAGTTGTCGGGTAAAGATACGATGGCCAATTTTGACCGATCGAGACGGTTTGGGAGATTTAGGCCGCACCCTGGCTTCTGAGCTGCCTACATATCCCTAGTTTTACAAGAATCAGGTCGTATGTAGTTACGGATTCATCGGCGAAGTATACCGATGAAGTCATCACAAGAACGGACGCAATAACTAGGGCTAGATGAATGAACGATTCTACGGGAGAGGTTAGGTTTGATATGGTTGGGAGAACTGGAGCGGGATCGCTCCTACGGGGTAGCCGTCACTTGCCAGGTTACCTGCAAATACAAGCAATACAGGCATATACTATGCATAAATTTAAACATGATGCAAGCTCTCATTGGACTATGAATGTAGTCTTCGGACGGTTAGGGATGACGTTCTCAGACCATGATGTTCTGGGCCATGAGTGGTTTGATGAAGGATTCGCAGTCCATGAAATGATGTTCTTGGGCCATGAAGATGGTGCCTCCAACTATGACGCCTTTGAATAATGATATGCAAGATTGAGAGAGATCATCAGGACATGACATGGTGTCTTCCGGCTATGAGGATGATGCTGTTAGACTGTGACGCCTTTGGACAAGTTGGCGATATTTCAGCCCATGAAATGCAATAATATGATGTCCACAAGACAAAGCTTAGTATTGGGAAATGGAGGGCAGAGCTTAGCCCGAAAGAGGAGCGAAGTAAATAATGTTGGAGAGACAGTTCTTAGTCTCGATGAAAAGAATATAAATCGGAGGCAGAGATTAGCCTCATGTAGGTATGGAGACAGATCTTAGTCTCATGCAAATGAATACAAAGATTAGCCTTGTGCGAATGCGAAGGTAGAGCTTAACCTCATGCAAGGTGGAGACAGAGCCTAGTCTCAAGCAAGATGCAGGACTGGGCTTAGTCCCATGCAAATGAAGGCAGAGATTAGCCTTGTGCGAATGCAGAGGTAGAGCTTAACCTCATGCAAAGTGGAGACAGAGCTTAGTCTCATGAAAGATGCGGTACAGGTCTTAGTTCTATGCAAATGAAGGAAGAGATTAGCCTTATGCATATGGGGGAGGTAGATCTTAACCTCATGTAGGGTGGAGACAGAGCTTTGTCTCATGCAAGATGCGGGACAGGGCTTAGTCCCATGCAAATGAAAGCAGATATTAGCCTTATGCAAAAGGAAGGCAACGTTTATCCTTATGCAGAAAGTAGAATGAATAGTAGATAGTAGTAGAATGAATAGCAGATAGTAGCAGAATTTCTTAGCTGGTAGCAGATTTTGATAACGCGATTGTTGTGAGGATTGTGACTTTGCGACATGTCTATCCTTTGTCCCTGCATCCAAAGAAAAATCGTGAGTTTTGTAGATGGGGGAGATTGATGTGTGCCTCCGCTGGATTTACTTGCGTCTCTCTACTTGGTCTGATGATTCTGTTTGCGTCATGGGGTAGCGTTTGCTAAACAGAGCTATATTTTGAAAACGTGCATGATTTTATAAAGACATAGTAAAATATATTTTGAGAAATTTAGATGAACCGATGACCGTGACATGTCCCAAGACATTCCAACCACTCATGCTACGGAATTTTGAGGGTCCTCCTCAAAATTCTGCCCCAGTTGGATGGTTAACGATTCTGACTGTTGTACATGCTGCGATCGGTTGAACTTGCTTCGGAATTTTGAGGGTCCTCCTCAAAATTCTGCTCGAGTTTCCAATTGCGGAGGAAATGAGATTTTTATTGAATTATGACCGAACTCATAGGGTTGCCTACGTATCCCCTCTTAAATGGGATATCAGGTCGGGCATAGTTTAATTACGTCATTAAAGAAAAGCATAGAAAGTTATGCATAATATCGTTTGACTGCATCTGAATTGATTGGCTTTGGCCAAACTTCTCCGTCCATTTATGCAAGTATGAGAGCTCCTCCTGTCAATACTCGATGAACCATATACGGACCTTGCCAGTTGGGAGAAAATTTCCCTTTGGCTTCGTCTTGATGTGAAAAAATCTTCTTTAACACCAGTTGCCCTGGTGTGAACTGTCTTGGCTTGACTCTCTTGTTGAAGGCTCTGGACATTCTACTTTGATAAAGTTGACCATGACATATTGCATTCATCCTTTTCCCATCTATGAGGGACAACTTCTCGTAGTAGCCTCTTATCCATTCTACGTCGCTGAGCTCAGCTTCTTGTATGATTCTTAAGGAAGGAATCTCCACTTCGGCAGGGATAACAGCTTCTGTACCATAAACCAGTAAATAAGGAGTTGCCCCGGTTGATGTGCGGACTGTGGTGCAGTATCCCAGTAAGGAAAATGATAATTTTTCATGCCATTGTTTGTGCTTTTCTATCATCTTTCTCAATATCTTTTTGATGTTCTTGTTGGCGGCTTCCACAGCTCCATTCATCTGTGTTCTATAGGCTATGGAATTCTTGTGCTTGATTTTGAAAGTTCGCACATGGCTTTCATCAGATCACTATTGAGATTGGAGTCGTTGTCGGTGATGATTGACTCCGGAACCCCGAACCGACAAATGATACGGTCACGGACAAATTCTGCCATGACTTTCGTAGTCATCGCTTTGTATGATGCCGCTTCGACCCATTTGGTGAAGTAATCAATAGCTACTAGGATGAACCTGTGCCCATTTGAGGTTGTGGGCTCAATTGGTCCAATAACGTCCATTCCCCAGGCAACGAACGACCAAGGTGAGCTTGTTGCATCGAGCTCATTTGGGGGTACCTTTATCATATCTACATGTACCTGACATTGATAGCATTTACGGACATATTGGATGCAGTCTGTTTCCATGGTCATCCAGAAGTAACCGACTCTGAGTATTTTCTTTGCTAAGACAAAACCATTCATGTGTGGGCCACAGGTCCCAGCATGTATATCTTCAAGTAGTTTGGAGGCTTCCTTTGCATCGACACATCTTAATAATCCCAAGTCAGGAGTCCTTCTATACAGGTTTCCTCCACTGAGAAAGAAATTGTTGGACACTCTCCTGAGCGTGCATTTCTGAGTGTGATTTGCAAGCTCTGGGTACTCTCCCTTTGACAAATATTCCCTGATGTGGTGGAACCATGGTCTCCCGTCTGCTTCTTCTTCAATGTGGGCACAGTATGTCGGTTGGCTATGGATCTTTACTGGAATAGGATCAATGAAGTTCGTATCTGGATGTTGTATCATGGATGATAGAGTGGCCAATGCATCTGCAAACTCGTTTTGAATTCTGGGGACGTGCCGAAATTCTGTCTTTGTGAACCTTTTCCTTAATTCCTGCACATGGTGCAGATATGGAAATATTTTGAAATTCTTGGTAGCCCATTCTCCTTGTACTTGGTGTATTAGCAGATCTGAGTCATCAATTACTAGAAACTCCTGGATACTCATGTCAATGGCCATATTGAGCCCTAAGATGCATGCCTCATATTCTGCCATATTGTAGGTACAGGGAAATTTGAGTTTGGCAGATACCGGGTAGTGTTGACTTGTTTCCAATATCAGGACAGCTCCAATGCCGACTCCTTTGAAATTGGTTGCTCCATCGAAGAACATTCTCCACCCGTCATAGGATTCTGCAATGTCTTCCCCTATGAATGACACTTCTTCATCGGGAAAATATGTTTTCTAGGGTTCGTATTCTCCTCTCACGGGGTTCTCGGCAAGATGATCTGACAGCGCTTGCCCCTTGATCGCTTTCTGAGTCACATAGACAATGTCGAACTCACTCAGCAGGATTTTCCATTTGGCCAGTTTGCCAGTGGGCATGGGCTTCTAAAAGATATATTTCAAGGGATCCATCCTTGATATGAAATCCGTTATGAAGGCACAGAAGTAATGCCTCAGCTTCTGGGCTACTAAGATTAGAGCACAACAGGTACGTTCCAGTAGAGAATACCGTGCCTCATGTGGAGTGAACTTCTTACTCAAATAATAAATAGCATGTTCCTTTCTTCCTGTCTCGTCGTGCTTCCCCAGAACGCAGCTAAAAGCTCCATCTAATACTGCAAGGTAGAGTAGCAAGGGTCTACCTGGCTCTGGTGGGACCAAAACTGGTGATGTTGACAAGGATTCCTTGATTCTGTCGAAAGCTTTCTGACAATCATCGGTCCATTTGGTCGCAGCATCTTTCTTCAGCATCTTGAAGATTGGTTCACATATAACTGTGGACTGGGCTATGAATCGGCTGATGTAGTTAAGAGTCCCAGGAAACTCATCACATCTTTATTATTCTTTGGCGGTGGCAATTCTTGGATGGCTTTGACCTTTGATGGATCCATTTCTATTCCTCGACGGCCGACGATGCACCCAAGCAATTTCCCAGCAGGAACTCCAAACGCGCACTTTGCGGGGTTTAACTTCAAGTTGTACTTTTGCAGCCTGTCGAAGAATTTTCTCAAATCTGCTATATGGTTGGTGGCTCTCTTGGACTTGATGATGACGTCATCCACATACACCTCAATTTCTTTATGGATCATATCATGGAAGATAGTGGTCATGGCTCTCATATACATGGGCCCAGTATTCTTTAGGCCGAATGGCATCATCTTATAATAGTAAACTCCCCATGGTTTAATGAAAGTCGTTTTCTCAGCTTCCTCCTCGTCCATCCAAATCTGGTGGTAACCGGCAAAACAATCCACGAACGATTGAAGTTCATGCTTTGCACAATTTTCAATCAAGATGTGTATGTTCGGGAGAGGAAAATCATCCTTCGGACTGGCCCGATTGAGATCCCGGTAGTCGACACAAACTCTGACCTTTCCATCTTTCTTGGATACTGGCACGATGTTGGCTAACCATGTCGGATATTCAACTACCCTGAGAACCTTGGCGTTGATTTTCTTGGTAACTTCCTTTTTGATTTTCAGGCTCATATCAGGCTTGAATTTTCTGAGCTTCTGCTTTACCGGCAGGCACATTGGATTGGTTGGTAACTTGTGAGCCACAATGGATGTACTTATACCAGTCATGTCATCGTAGGACCATTCAAATATGTCTTCATACTCTTTCAAGAATTGTGTGTATTCCACTTTCTCTGATGGCGATAGATGAATGCTGATGCGAGTTTCTTTGATAGTTTCTGAATCTCCCAGGTTGACTATCTCGGTTTCGTCCAGATTGGACTTAGGACTATTTTCAAAATGCTCAATTTTTCTGATAATTTTATCGGGTATGGTATCTTCTTCCTCTAAATCACTTTACTTTTTTTGCATTTTCTCATTGCATGTCACAGTCATTGGTTCATCAAGACAGGAAATAGTAATGTTGTAAGATAAAATAATGAGAGAAAATGATAATAAATGAATACAGATTCGTTGAAACATAAAAGTGTTTTTTGAGTGTTTTTGGAACATTGGATATTTTATTGGAAAATGCAAAAAATGGAAATGTGGAAAAGGAAACCATTAGCAAAAATGAAATAAACAATGCTTGTTCAGCCTTGCTACCCCGGGACTCATCGGGCCTTGGATGGTCTGACAGTCCAATACTTGAGGAATGATCCCTTACTCACAGCTTGGATGGTAGGGCCTTCCTCCTCCTCCTCCTCAACAATAACACAACAGTCCATGTCACCATCTTCCAGGAATAGATCCTTCAAAGCTGCTAGAGTTTCTTCTTCTTCTGACCCCTATATGATATCAGCTTGCCGGAAAGTCTGCTCCAAATGTGGTATAGGCTTTTTCAATGGACAGTAGAGACCTTTCCATGGTGGTGACTAGTCTTCATACTCCTGCCTAGTGTATTTGTATCCCAGCCCAAAAGTGGTGCCATGGTGCTTCAACTGTATTGGTTTGGAAATCCCCTGAAAATTTTTCCCGAGTCCTCTGCCAAGCTCGTATCCATGGGCGTCCCAACAACAGATTATAGGATGCCGATATGTCTATTACCTGAAATTCAATTTCGAACCATGTAGGTCCCATCTGCAGGAAAATACTGATTTCACCGATGGTAGACCTCTGAGAACCGTCGAAAGTATTTACATTCATAGATCCTTCTCTGATCTCGTTCAGTCCCTTGCCCAATTTCTAGAGTGTTGTCAATGGATAGATGTTGAGGCTAGATCCACCGTCGATCAGAATCCTGGTGATGAAGTAGTCCTCACATTTCACAGTGATGTGTAGTGCTTTGTTATGAATTAGCCCTTCAGGCGGCAGCTCGTCCTCGTGGAAATTGATCTTGTGACTCTCCAGTACTTGACCTACCATATTGTCCATTTCTCCACTAGTTATGTTATTTGGCACATATGCTTCGTTCAACACTTTCATCAAAGCATTCATGTGTGTCTCTGAATTCTGCAGCAATGACATAATGGATATCTGGGTTGGAGTTTTGTTCAGTTGATTGATGACTGAGTATTCCCTGGCCTGCACCTTCCTCCAAAGATCATCTGGGCCTGTCTCAATGACAGGTGGCATGTTCGCAGCATTCTTGCTATACTCTGCCAAGTGTTCAGGTGTATAGACCCTGTCGGTCCTTGTCATCCCCTGTGCAGCACCAGCTTCTTCTATCATGACTTTACCTTTCCTTCTTGCTTCAGCCGTGTAATCCCAAGGTACAGTCTTGTCATTGAAAGGTGGCGTCGTTAAAACCGTCACTGTGGTCGTTACAACTATCTTTACTTCAAATGGAATGGGTGCCTTAGAAGGCGGCATGACTTCAACCTCGAACGGCAAATGCGTGTTTGCAGGTGGTGTCGTTTCAAACTTGAATGGGAGTGACACAGTTACCTCGACGTCTCCGGATGGCTGAATCTGGACTATGATGGGATTAAGAGTGACTGCTGGCTTCTTTGGGTCATCGCCTTCTATGATTAACCCGATCGACCCCTCTGGGTCCTAATCTTCTTCTATCTCTATCATATTGACACCCCTATGGTCTGGAAGTGGATTATTGTGAACATTAGGAGCAACTTCTTTTGCCTGGATGACCTTGTTATCGATCATAGACTGGATCTTATCCTTCAATGAGCAACATTCATCAATTGCATGCACATTCATGCCGGAATGGTATGCACAGGTCTTGTTTGGGTTGACCCATTGGGATGGATTTTCAAGGGTTACAGTAGGGATAGGAGTGACATAACCAGCAGCTTTTAATCTTTCATACAGCTGGTCGATAGGTTCAGAAATGACAGTGTATTATTTAGGAGGTCTGCGATCAAAGCTGGGTCGAGGTCTCGGGAAATTTTGGCGAGCAGGGGGTGGTTGGAACTGAGATGGCTGAGAGTTGTAGGTATGATAAACAGGATCTGGTTGGGAATATTTGGGGGAAGTAGGCTGATATGTAGACTGTAGAGATGGCTGATATATTGGTAGAGGTGTTGTTGATAGGTAGGCGAGGGTGCTTGATAGGTGAGCGGGGAAGTCCTGTATACCAACGGGGATCTGGGTCTCTGTGCAACCATTACCATTCCTGCATCTTTCTTCTTGGATATACCACCAGACTGCAAGGCATTGTTGGTGGCCTGTAGGGCCTCAAAGTTAGTGATCATTCCACTCTTGATACCTTCTTCAATTCTCTCACCCAGCTTGATGATGTCATAGAATTTATGGTTTTCAATCACCATTAGCCTCTCATAATATTGCGGGTCTTGTGCCCGGACGAAGAATTTGTTCATTTGTTCTTCCTCTAGGGCAGGCCTGACCTTGGTTGCTTCAGATCTTCAGCGAGCGACATACTCGCGAAAAGTTTCGGTGGGCTTCTTTTTAAGGTTCTGGATGTAGAACACGTCTGGTGCATTCTCCGTATTGAACCTGAATCGGTTCATGAAGTCTGATGCCATACTTACCCAGTCGGACCACTTCTTAGGGTTTTGGCTGATGTACCAAGATAAAGTATCTCCTGTGAGGCTCCTCATGAAAAATTTCATGCGAATATTCTCGTCTCTTCCTACTCCAACCAATTTATCACAATAGGTCCTCAGATGGACCCTAGGATCACCTGTACCATCGAACATTTCGAACTTAGGAGGTTTGTAACCCTCCGGTAGTTCAACATTGGGCTATATGCAGAGATCTCGTAGTTCAACCCTTCGACTCTCTTACTCCCTCCAACACCCTCAACTCGACTAGTCAACTTCTTGATTTCCTCGGCCAAATTCTTAATGAGCATATCCTTCTCACTAGATTCAGGTATGTAAGCAATGTGTTGGGTGGAGTGAGGTAGAGTCTCCACATATATGGGGTTTTTCTGATGACCTGGTGTTTGAGCATAGAGGTGGTCATTTGTGGAGTCTTATGGTTCAGGGACAATTAGCGGGGTATTTATTGGAGCGTGGAAAGTGTTGTGCTGGTGTTGTGGTGGGATAATTTATTTTTTCGGTGGAGTTGTATGATGATGAGTTGTGGGAGGGTTCTGTTTGTTTGGGGTGTTCTGAGGAGGTATGGGATTTTGAGTGACATTTGGGACACTGAGTGAGAAGGATAAATTTTCCAAGTTCCGGACATGCTCAAGCTCCCCTTGGAGTTTCAACAAGCTTTGCTCTAGTTGTGACATAGCATCATTCTGAACCTGAGTACTTTTATTGTCAAAAGCTTCTGTTCGTTCAACTGGCATTGTGTTTTTCTGTCTAATGTTTCCCAGATCTTCCATGTTGCCTTTGCCTTTAAGTGGACTAGGAGTAGGAGGTGGTGGAGGTCCCCTGGATCTTGTGTGATATGATGATGATGCTAGAATGCATGAACCAACCTTTGGGGAGGGGAATAATCAAAAGAGAAAAAAAAACAAAAATAAAAGGTAGCCAAGTCAGTGAGGATCATGAGAAAATATTGCAGTATTTAAACACATAGTGCATGAATAAAAGCGTTTCCTAATTTGGGAGCCTCGTTGTGCCATAGGTAGGCCTAGCGACAAGTTGATTTTGGAGAATTTAGATGCAAAAATGCCTCATTTCATTAATGTAAAATAGACGACTCCAAAACGACACTAAAATAATGAGCAGGAAATAAAGTCACTAATGGAACTTGGCCTTATTACATTGGTAAAAGAAATGAAAAGGAAACCTAGACTACTTAGTCCCCGAAGGACCTTCCCCAGCCTTGGTCTTCTTGGTTCTGTCAATCAGGTTCCCCAGGTCGTGCATGCCCAACAGCAGGTATACCCTTGCTAGATGCCCTCCTTCATTTCCCTCAGCATTCTGGCAGTCGGCGACCCTTTTTCCTCTCTTTGCTTCTAACTCCATCAGACCCTACTCCAAATATTCCAACCTTTCACTAGACTTGATGGCCATTTCCTTCCACTCATCGATCAGTTCCATATTAGTCTTGTGTTGCTACAGATGCTCGGCCTCGGACTCACGAAGCCTTTTGCATAGATTATTGTATTTCACTTGAGCCTCAGTCGCTTCGTCTATGACCCTGTTTCTGCTGAGGCCTGGCTCATCTATCCCTGCTATGCTGTCTTCCAACCATGATAGGTAAAAGTGTACATGTCCTGTATGGTATCTGTCGAGCCCGATGGTGGCCTTTTCTACAATAACCTTGAGATGCCACAGATGCTGAGCTTCACATTTGTACGGGATATCGTCGTCCTAAAAATCTGCCCTATAATGACTCATTTTGGAGACTCGCGGTATAACTTGCTTTCTACCCGCCTGTCTCATGACCCTGATGATAACATAAGGATATATGCCCCTTAAACTAATCAACACCAGGTGCGGAGCGTCCCTCGATTTGATGATGAATTCACTGGTAGAGAACCATTCGAACATCCATTGAACCTGGTCCTCGGTCAAATTATCAAAAAACTGAGCCCATTCTGTAGCATTTTCCGGTTGAGCGAACCTATCAAGGATGTAGGTCATCCTCTTAGGGTGGTGGAAGGCTATATGATCATTCCACACCCTTCATGGAAATTCCTGATGATATTGGCCTCTCTAGGGATGCTGCAATAACCAAACCTGTAGTAGCAGATTGTAACCCTCAAAGTGTTTGGCCCCCTTCTGGCTGTGGTCCAAGGCTCGGTATATGTCTTCTATGATCATAGGGACAATGGTATATGTTTTCCCTTCGATCCCTTCCATTAAGGTTTTGAATACCATAGCCAGTATAGTGTGAATCCGGTCTCCTTTTCTTGGAAACACCATCAGACCCAGGAAGAAAACGACGAACACAAAAACCCTGCGGTGAATGTGACCCAAGGAAGTAATAGAGAACTCGTCGTGGAAGATACGATAGGATTTTCTATGGCCGTATCATTCATAGAGATAATCAAAAGTTATGTAGGACTCTGTCAGGCACTCTAAACCATCGTTCTTCTTCAAACCCATCATTTCAGGAACCCCCTAATGGCACGGTTCTCCGGCACCAACAAACCTGGACTGTCCCAAGGTAATCCCGCAAAGCCCCCTATCTCCTCCAAGAGGGGGTTCATTTCTACGTTGCCAAAATGGAAAACAGACCTTTCTCTGTCCCAGAACATAGTGGCTACTTTGATCAACATGTTGTTTGGTTGAATATCCAGTAAGGAGGGCAAGTTCCCAAGGACCCTCTTCACATGGTCTTTGTCACTAGGTGAGAGGTCTTCCCACCAATCCAGCAATAGTGGTGGTATTCTTCGGACCATACCGAACCTGGGGACTTCATGCCTCATTTTCTGCAAAATAGATAAGGTTAGACCCTTACCCCCACCAGACTCGACTATTTATACACCTATAATTAACATGCATGCTTTTAGTTCTCCAAATAAATGCACAGAACGTTACTGCGTCCGTTGGGATTATGAAAAACCCGGTGGATTTTGGATAAGGTTGTCTTAAAGGGCTATCGTGCGAACGACACATTAACCCGGCCAGGTTTGACCATGATGCATGCACAATATAACAGAGTAAGGTTTCTATGGGGTTTTAGAGTGGTACCCTCAAGCGGACAACTTGAGAGGGAAGGCACGGAACCATCGACTGCACCGCTAATCGACTAGTTTTACCGCAAATAAGCCTTTCCGAATTTAGGGGTGATATAAAATGGAAGGGGGCAAACACTCATCAAGCATTGATATAGGATTTGTATAGGCACGAGTGGAATATGATGTTGAGCATGATTTATGCAACAATAAATGAGCAATAAAAGCATGTTGTCATGTATTTGCACGTTATGAAAGCGGTAAATACAACAGTTATGATTGAAAAGCCAATTACAANAAGCGGTAAATACAACAGTTATAATTGAAAAGGCAATTACAAAGAAAAACAAAAAGAAACATATCAGTTTTGATTCTGAAATGAATAAATACTTTAAAGAGATAAACGATTAATTGCACATAAAGGGGGGGAAGGGAAACTTTGCAAGTATTAACAAAGTAAAGACAAGTTCATAAAGCAGTTTGAAATGGTAAAAGCCTAGATAAATCACCAGCAGAATCGCCATGTTGTCGCGCCCCCCTCTTTCCTCCCCTTTCCGGATCGGTCAAGGTATTCGACCTTATTGGGACAACTCATTTCCTTTTGGGAACGGGATAAGGAATTGAAGAGTCGACACCTAATGATTTTTAAGGTGCGTTAGGGCACCTACTAAGGGTCATTATAACACAGATTTGAATAACCAGATATTGGGTAAGGTCTTGAAATTACTTCAAGGGGAAGGTGTAAGGCACCCCTTAAAGTCCACAACATTGGTTCCCGACCAAACAAGCTTTGTTAATTTTAAAACAGGTAGCACATAATAAAAACACATAGGTAAATAAATAAAGGTTTTTGAGAAGATTCGCATTCTAAGCACACATATGTGCTAAAGTTTAAAAGATTTAGAGTCTAGGCACACATATAAGGTTTTGAAAGAGTTATGATCTAAACACACATATGTAAGGGATAGGGGGTCCTAGGTTGTTTATCCTATAGGATCACATAAGTACAATGTCCGGTAATCACTCCTCAGAAGAGGGGCTACACGTTGCATTAGCGCACCGGATATCATATCCATGTCTACCCTTCCCACCCCTTAGTGGTTATTAAGCGAGTTTATTTAGCGACCTCTATGTGTGTTGTTACACGTCCCTTCCTAATGGCCATGGAGAAATTTAGGACTTCTAAATATAGGCAGTTCTAGACAAAACCCCCCTAAGGTTAAAAGGATAAAATTCTAAGCGACAGGCAAGAACAAATAGGACTTTACAAATAAATGCAGGAAAAAGCAGTTAAGAGGCTCAGATTTACCTCCACAAATAGTGCACATAAGCAGCACGTCTCAAAAACAAACAAGAGCAGTATTATTAGACAGGATCCTAAAACATGATGTCTAAGTGAATATCAAAACACATAAGATATGCAGTTTTATTTTATAAACCCAGAAGTAGGAGCCCTAATCAGTCTGCCTACTGATTTTAAACCTGTTAACCTTTAGACAGTAAACACAACCAAGCAGTGTTCCAGCTTTTAAAGAGATTGATTACCTAAGGCTTGCCTAGGCGTGGGATTGTGCATAATAATTACCAGAATTGTTATGAAAACAGTTCAGAAGTTGTTTTTCCTAAAAGCATGTTATTCTAGGTGATACGATTATGCAGAGATTGTTACTAGTTTTATTAAAGGCAAGACAATTAGATGTGACACTGTTTCTACCTTTTTCGTGAGTCAATAGTAAACTAGGCGTGGTTAAGCAGATGTAAACGAAATCCTAGAGCATGGTATCTAATATGCACATATGAATGCAGGATGGCTAAGACATACTTTCAGGATGCACAGGATTCCTAAAGGCATGATTTCTAAAATGCACAAAGAGTTACAGGGTGATGGAGACATGATTTTGAATGCACAGAAGTAACAACTTTTATGTTAACGTTGTTTATTGTCCTAGGAGCAAAATTTCTAAGCGATAAACATAAAGCATGGATGAGATGCTGAAACAGTAGACATGAAATCCTAGGAACATAGTATCTAGTGCATGCTTGGCATGGTTTGAATGAACATGTTGGTCCTAAAACATGGATTCTAATGCATATAGAAACAATGTAAAACTTAAAACATGATTTCTACCCGATGATGTTAACAAAACTATATGGCTACCCTCACCACTTCACTAGCCATCCCCAATATCTATTTACAAATAATTATTATAGACCAGCTGAGTAAATTACATATATAGATAAAGGGAAAGAAGAAGTTAAACTATAGGGAGCCTGAAAAATAGGCCCAGATTCCCAGAACCTCAAGTGCCCAAATATTTCATAGCCTTTCTCATATCCGGGTGTGTCAGAGTTCCCTAAGGACCTCAAGGGATCCCGGGCAGTGCTCACACCCAGATTTCATAACCATAATTGAGTAAGTGCAGTGTGGAAGGGCCAGCCCCCAGTGCATCAGAGTTCAGAGGGATCTCACAGGAATCCCAAGGCAGTCATACACTGGAGGGGGCAGAACCTAAGGACCTAAGAGTAGAGTGAGATTGCTTGACATAGTTTTGAAAAGGTTTTAACGGGAAAGAAAGTTTTTGAAAAAGACTTAGTTGAAACAGTTTTATAAAAATAGGAGAGTTGTTTAGTAAAAAAATAGTTTTTAACAAGATTAGGACAATTAGCAAACAGTAGACTAATCATAGCACAAATAGATTCAGCACATTCAAATCACAGTCCTTCATGCAGGGGTGATGGGAATTGGAGACACATAGAGCACATAGTATACAGGAGCATAGAAGTTCTTGTATGGTTTATGGGGATTAGGGGATAGCTAATGGTATCAAAACAGCATGAATTTCAGAATCAATACAGAATCATACCACTTAGGATACAAATTTCTTTGCAAAGAAAGGTTCATACTAGAAACCAGGTAAACATAAGATAGAGCAGAGTCACATTGGGACATACTACTAGGGGTAACATATTCATAAGCATACTGATCCTAAGGGGGAGTGAGATATAACATAATATGCTAGATGAACAATGATGTATGCATGTCAATTACATGTTGAACAACAAAACCATAGATGGAAACAGATCAGAAACATGATAAACTGAAGTAGTAAAAGAAACATGTTGGTTTTTGGTACTTGAATTGAAATAAGAACATACCAGTAAAGATATAGTAAAAACAAAGTGAAGAATAGGAGAGCACAATAATTAGCCTTGGCTTGCAGCCAGCTAATTAAGAACAGTAGTAAGTAACAAAGAAAGAAGATAGCAGAAAAGCTTGAGTGTGAGAGATAGAGTTTGAACTAATGTGTTCGTGTGTGCTTAGTGTCAACGAGAGAGAGTATATATAGTAGTTTGAAACTATGTCGGATAAGGTAACAATCAAAATCAGGCAGTGATTGGGGAATCAGAATCAATCAACATAAGATCAATATAAGTACTCCCTTTAATTAAGGAGTTAACTTTGAACGGTAATAGGCATGCAATAAATAAGGAAAGATACCATATGACTGGAATATAACACAATAAGGAAATAATTTCAGCACAGTACCAGTATAGAACATGTAATTGAGGCTAGGTTCAGAGGATTCTAATTAAGGAAATAACATGAGAATTAATTTGATAGCATAGTCGACCATAAAATAAGGCAAGAAATAAGCTAAGATCGGAAAAGCAGCAGGGAAATCATCATAAAGGATTAGTAAAAGGTATCAATCACAGGGAATCAAGGGTTCAAATACGAAATAGTACTGATTAGGGGGAATCAACACAAATTGCACAAAATAAACACATGATAAGCAAGGCAGAAGGCAAGAATTAGAACCTTAATAGACATGGTAAAGTAAAGATCATATAGAATCAGGGATTCAAACTGGAATATAGTACTAATAAACATATACCTCTAAGAGTAAGCAAGGTAAGCACATAATAGGCAGAAATAGGCAGAACCAGAAACTCTAGTAAGTTAAACAGGGTGAAAATCACACAAAATTAAGGATTCGCATAGAACATAGTATGACTTAACAGAATAGACATGATATAGGCGGTAGAAGCAACAATCGGAAACCCTAATGAACATAATAGGGTGAAAATCACAAAATACTCAGATTAATTGAAGCAAATTAATTGAATCAAACATGCAAACAAGCTGAAATAACGAACAGTAAAGACGAACTTAGAACCCAAAGATTAAACCAAGAAACTTAGGGTTTTCAACATAATAAAATCAGATGAAGGAAAATCTTAAACAAATCTTTTAAACACAGTGAAAATCACAGAATAACACTAAAGTCAGAAGAAGAGTCGTTTTTTGAAAAGGGGTTAAGAAACCCTAGTTTGAAAATGAAGAGATGCTTTAGGAAAATCGGAAAATCTTTAAGAAAACAGTAAAGATAACTCAAATAGACTCAGATCTGTTACAGATCTAAAGAGTTAAGATTAGGGTTTCTAGAAAATAACCCAGAAATGAGAGATATCGGCTTAGAACCCATAAGTTTAGCCAAGAAATAGGACGATCTACTCAAAACGAGCCATGGTGGCCTGAGGATGGTAAGGACAGGCCAGGGTGTGAGTGGACCAGCCACTGGTCCCTTGAGGACCTCAAAGACAGTAGAAATCTCGGTCATAGGAGAGCCATTAAGGCTGGGAGTGGTGGTGAGCCACCATAGTTGACAGCGAGCAAGCAACGACGAGGGGAGATTAGGGTTAGGGGAGAGAGAGTTTGGGAGAGAAGGAGAGTGTGATGGCGGAGAGTGTGAGGGGGGAATGGGGGGTTTGGGAGGTAGTCGTTAGGTTAAATTAGGAAGGAAATAACCTGGACCGTTGATCAAAAATGATAAACGGCCAGGATTTAGGCGGATTTGGGTCGGGTAGTATTAGGATTTGGGCCTGGGGTCTTGGGCTAGTGTAGTTAGGCGTTTTGGGCTAGCTATAATTGGCTATAATTGAAATAAATGGGTCCATTTGTTAAACACCCAATGTAAATTAATTAAAACAATTTATAAAAATAGCTGTTAATTATAAAAAAATATATTTCATGCGTAGAAAATAATTAAAATGAGTACTTAGTATTTTAAAAATACAAATGATTAATTTCTGGATAAAAATAATATGAAATCGTATGATTGGGCTATATTGGCAAAGTTATTGCAATTATAGCCAAAAGGTGCCAATTTAGCTAATTATGAAATACTTTGGTGTTAATAGGACCATAAATAATAAATTATATCAAGAAATGCCTTTGAAATCATTTGTGATGCAATTTTGTAATTATTTATTGGAAATAAAATACTGGATAAATTTATAAAATATAGAAAAATTATGAAAAAATAACAATTGATATTAATGCATGATTTTGAAGGTACATATGCAATTTAAAAAATATTTTGGGAAAAATTGGGTATCAACATGGGTAATTGGGTTTTATTGAATGATTGAGTTGTATTTGTAAAGGGTGTAGTGTGTGCGAAGTAGAAATTTTCCTGGTTGCTTAGGGGTGTGGGTTACTCCCTTGGGTGTTGGTGTGTTAATGGGGTACAGGCCGTTCGATCTGTTTGATCAGTTTAATTGAGAATTGAGTAGAGTGGGTGACTCTCGAGAATGGTTCTGATGGATTCAGGGTTTATATATCATTGTGGATTCTCCATTCCGGTATCACGAAAGGGAAGAATATCTTAAATTTTTCGAAAGTCTCTTTAGAGTAAGTAATTGAGATGTGATACTTTGGGGTGTTTAAGAGATATTAAGCGGTTTATGAGCCTTAGGGCGATGTGGTTCTGTGCTAGGGTATCGCATGGTGATTCTGGATGAGGATTTTGGTACTATGGCAATGAGAAGAATCAATTAGAAGGTAATTCAGAAAGAACTCGGAGAAATAGTACAGCTTGGTAGTAGATTGGATTGGCACGGTAAGAGTAAGATCGGTTATTTAGGTTCTGCTAAGGTTCTATGCGTGATTCATGGCAATGCTCTTGGGTTTTAACGGCGTGTGTATCTTAGTTGAGTTAGAGGGATTCGGTCCTAACGGGTTAGTTCAGTACAATGGTATTCAGAAGGTTCTTGATGGTCTCTACCATAGTTGAGATATATATTTCCTACTGGTGCGTGGGGCATGTGGCGTATTGTAATTTTCTCCAGAATAAAATCAAACGGAAAGTCTTAACTGATTGAGTATGTAGTTGCTTGCGACTCAGAGTGGATGTGAGGTTTGTCGTATCGTTCATATGGTGGCATAATAGGTGTGATGTGTGGTGTAGTATTGAGATTGCAGGTGCAAGGTCACGATGCTATTTGAAAAGAAAGTTCTGAATTCTTAGGTAGCATGGACAATCTCAGATGATCAGATAGATGATGTCACTTTTAGATATGGCTCGATGAAGGTATAAGTTTCAGAAGAGGCACTGTGTTTTGATTTATGGATACTCCATTGTGTGGCGGTACTCTCCTTGTTTGGTCGGTTGCGGGTATTCAAATTTGTCCTTGTAACATATACGGATTGTAGGGGTATCCCTCGTGGTATTATTGTGTATTGGGAAGTGTTAGACATTCAGGCGATGGAGTTGAGATTGGATGCACTGAGGGTTTGGAGTCTGGGAACTCGAATGAGTAAATGATTCATAATTGAGGGTTGTAGAGATGTAGCCAAGGTTATTCAGAGGTTAGTGTGTGCTGTGATTCAGTCATTATGGACCTTCGGAGGGTCATTTGTCTATTGTGTATGACCGGATTGATTTGGGGTTCCTTAGTAGGTCCAATGGGGATAGGTGTTTTGCACCGAGTCGGATTGATTGGCTTTGTAGTACTATTGTGAGGGGCATTCCAGTTAGTGGTTGTTCGGCTTATCTGTGTTCTGGGATGATTTATGAGTTACTTTTCCCTTCTACGGGGAGCTACGATTCGTTGGTTTTAGGCACACATAGTGTTGTTCTATTGTGGTCTTATAGCGGGATTCGAGTGAGGTAGGTAGTTGGGTATGGCAAGATTGAGGCATATTGGTTATGTTCTTTCGGGTTCGTGTGGCATGGTATCTTCCGATTCTCCGTGGTTATAGTAATGCACTTTGAGTACTTGATGTCGAATTTCGCGTGGGTGTTGATTTTGAGCAAGGCAGAGCGAGGTATATAATATGGACCAACGCTTGGATGGGGTCGCGCATTGCAGCAAAGTTATGTTGAGATATGATCCTTGTGTGTTGGATTCGTGCATTTTGGTTCTACGGTGTGTGAGGAGTTCTTAGCATTGTGTTGTGGTGATAACCATTGACCTAGAGGGACGATTCTCTAGTTTGATGTCATTTTTTTCCATGTCTGAGTACATCTGGAATGTTGCTTATTAGTGCACGGACTGTACGGGTTGTGGCTTTAAGCTGTATTGATACGTCATGTCGCTAGAGTGGTTATGGTAGATGAGATGAGGTTGTTGGGCCTAGAATGGGTACTTCCTGATCTGGCTGCGGTATGTTTGGGAGGATATTGATGTTGATCGGCTGAGAGATTTTGCTATATTTCCTATCGAAGAGAGAGAGTTCCATCACTTGTTAACCTGACGAATGGTTATGGGTTTCTGTGTGTTTCTTTCATCATTGGCAGTATATGAAGGTGTTAGAACGGGTCTTTGTTTTATAATAGGGTTATTACCAGCATTTGGTTGCTTGAGCAGCTATTGCGGTTAGAAATTATCTCTATGAGCATTTGAGTTATGTGGTATGTCATGTGATTTCAACTTGGGGAATGACTATGGCTTGATTCAGCTTGTTCAGACTTATATAGTGTGTGGATGCGTGATTTTGATCTTATAGAAAAGTTCGGATGTGGAAATTGGATTCTAAGTCTTATGGGCTAGGTTGGATGAAAAGTTAAAAATGTGTTGTGTTATCATATCTATGCCCGACAGGGTGATGTGGGATCATCCCCGGGTATGTGCGTGGTAAGGTTATTCGGCGATTTGATGGATTTTGGAACAACTCTTGGCGCGTTCGAGGATGAATGTGTGTTTAAGTGGGGGAGGATGTAACAATCCGGTCGGTCGTTCCGAGAGTTTTACCCCCGTTTCCCCCATTTTTGCTTCATTATATGTTGTTCAGCTCTATTATGTTGTGTCGGGTTGATTGGCTGGGGTTCGGAGTGATTTATGGAGAGGGATGAGACACTTAGTCTCTGAAGTTGGTTAGTTAGTTGGAAAAGTCAACCAGAAGTTGACTTATGGGTAAACGATCTCGGATTAAGGTTTTTATGGCCTGGATAGCTTCGTTAGGTGATTTGGAACTTATGAGTGTGTTCGGAATGTAATTCGGAGGTCCGTGGTAGAATTAGGCTTGAATTGGAGAAATTAGAAATTCGGCGATTTCCGATCGGCAGTGGAAAATTTGATATAGGGGTCTAAATGGAATTCTGGAAGTTGGAATAGGTTCGTAGCATCATTTGTGACGTGTGTGCAAAATTTTAGGTCATCCAGACGTGGTTTGGGGTGGTTTCGATATCGTTGGTAAATTTCAGAAGTTTAGAAATCCTTAAGCTTGAATTCAGGGTTAATTTGCTATTTTGATGTTGTTTTGAGAGATTCGAAGGTTCGATTAAGTTTGAATGATGTTATGGGATGTGTTAGCATGTTTGGTTGAGGTCCCGAGGGCCTCGGGTGAGTTTCGGGCGGTTAACGCATCAATTCTTGGCTTTAGAAGTTGGTAGATTTTGCTGGTGTTCTATTGCGGAGAATTCCTTCTTCGTGTTTGAGAGAAGGCTATCGTGTTCGCGGAGGTTTATTGAGAGCTGAGGATTTTTGTTCTTTGAGTTAGCAAAGGGAAGGCCGCGAACACGAAGGTTTGAGTGGAGTATGCATCGTGGACGCACTCGAGTTCTCGCATTTGCGAAGAGGAGTAAGGCAAATGGGGATCCCAGGTTTTTGGTCTACGCATTTGCAAGGAGTGGGCCGCGTTCGCGAAGTTTAAAGCTGGTAAAGCATCGCGTTCGTGAAGTTGTGGTAGCGTTTGCAAAGAGTAAAGTGGAAGGGTAGTTGGGTTGGCCTACGCGAACGCGAAGGACGGTCGCGTTCACGAAGAAGAAAATCTGGGCAGCAGTATTTAATTCCATAATCGAGGGTTTGAATCTATAATTCCAAAATTCAATAGAGAGCTCGGGAGAAGGCTATTTTAGAGAGGATTTTCAGAGGAGTGATTGGGGTAAGTGTTCTTCACTTAGTTTTGGTTAAATTCCATGATTGTGCCTTGATTTTATCATCTACATTGGGAATTTGGGGTGAAGAATTGGAGAAAAATAGAGAATTGAAGAGATGATTTTGGGGATTTGGATGGCCATTTGATGTCGAATTTTGAGGAAATTGATATGAGTAGACTCGTGAGTGAATAAGGATTTTAGTTTTGTAATTTTTGTCGGATTCCGAGATGTGGGCCAGGGGGTGGGGTTTGGCCAATTTCGGGATTTGTGATGTAATTGATAATTTTGATGTGGGCTTCATTCCTTTAGCATATGTTAATGATATAACACTGACTTTTGGATAGATTCGGGGCGATTTGTGGCCGAGGCGAGCAGCAAGGGCATTGCGGAGTAGATTTTCGTCCGGTTTGAGGTAAGTAACGATTGTAAATATAGACCTGAGGGTATGAAACCCCAGAATTTCGTACTATTTTGATAAAAGAGGTGACGCACATGCTAGGTGACGGGCGTGTGGGCGTGCACCAGTAGGGATTGTGACTTGCTCCGTCCCGTGGCAACTGTAGAGTTTCCTATTTTGATAAACTCTATATGATATCTATGTGTTTTAGAAATGATTCTGTTAACTTGGATTGAATGCCATGTTTGGGGCCTTGTGCCGTACTGTTGGACCCTCAGGGGTATTTTTACTACTATCCTCACACTGTTTTGACAGAAAGCACATCCTCAGTCATGATCTATACCTGTTTATCGTGTAATTTTGTTCATCACTCTATTTTTAAATATATGAAAGTTGTTTTGGGCTGAGTCCCCTGAGTTTTGTACTGAAATGCCCGAGTTTCTTGTGAGATTGATGACTGAGTAAGGCCGAGGGCCAGATTGTGAGGATTTTTATGGATCGGGTTGCATGTTGCAGCGTTATATATACATATATGGATTGGGCTGCATGCCGCAATGATATATTGGATCGGGCTGCACGCCGCAACGATAATGGGTCGGGCTGCACGCCGCAGCGATATAGCGCTTGGGCTGTAGGAGCCCCTCCGGAGTCTGGACACCCCCAGTGAGCGCAGGTACCTACACGAGTGTGAGTGTTGAGTGTGAGAATGAGCATTGAGTGATGAGTGTTCATTCATGAGTGACTGTGAGGCTTGCCCGAGGGGCTATTTATGAGTGATGTTTCGCCCGAGGGGCTTATTTATGAAGTCACTATTTTCACTCTATTTTTATATTGAGCCTCTATTGAAACTGATGAAAAATGTTTTCATACGATTTCCATCGAAACTGAAGTTTTATGAGATATTTTGACTTGATTTACTGATTTGGCAATTCTTGTCTTCACAGAGACTTTGTATGGTGTGATTTATGTGATTTTACTGCTTTTCACTGCACTCAGCCTTTATTTATGACTTTTACTTACTGAGTTGGTGTACTCATGTTACTCCCTGCACCTTGTGTGCAGATTCAGGTGTCACAGGACGCTCGAGTACGAGTTGATATATCATCAACTATTGTTGGAGTTTAGCAAGGTAGCTGCATGACGACCACATCCCTACTCTTCTCCCTCTTATTCTTTCAGTATATTATTTTATTAGACTTCTCTTGTCTTTTGAGTAGACTGTATCATACTTGTATCATAGATGCTCATGACTAGTGATCGGGCCATTGGCTTATATTTGTTTACTTTTTCTTGTTTGAAATTGTTTAATGGAAGATCTATGATGAAAAAGGTTAGGAAAAATGAATTATCGAAAAAACTTATTGTATGTTTTGAATAATTAATCGGCTAGCCTAGTACTGCGATAGGCGCCATCACGACTGGGTAGTTTGGGTCGTGACAATTTTCCACTTCCCTTCCTAGTCTAAATACTTGATAGGTTGGACGGTTGTGCCTTCTATTGCTTTCATGATGGGTATTCGGGCTACAACCAAATCCTTATTGCTCCGGAGGATCAAGAGAAAATAACCTTTACATGTCCCTATGGTACTTTCACCTTCAAGAGAATGCCATTTGGTTTGTGTAATGCATCGACGACTTTTCAAAGGTGTATGATGTCTATATTCACGGACATGGTGGAGGAGTACCTTGAATTTTTCATGGATGACTTATCGGTGGCTGGAGATTCTAATTCTTTTGATGATTGTCTTGAAATTTTAGATAAAGTGTTGGCAAGATGTGAAGAAACGAGTTCGGTGCTCAATTGGGAGAAGTGTCATTTGAGGGTCGAGGAAGGCATTGTCCTTGGCAAAAAAATCTCAAATAATGGAATTGAATTTGACAAGGCAAAGATTGAGGTGATTTCTAAATTTCCACTTCCAACTTCGGTGAAAGGTGTGCTGAGTGTCTTGGGCCACGCTGGGTTTTACCGGCACTTCATCAAAGATTTCTCTAAGGTGGTGAACCTGTTGTGCAAGATTCTTGATAAAGATGCTAAGTTTTACTTCAATGATGATTGCATAAGAGCCTTTGAATTGTTAAAGTTCAAGTTGACAACCACTCCCATCATCACCGCTCCAAATTAGAGTGTCCCTTTTGAACTCATGTACCATGCAAGTGACGTAGCGTTTGGGGTTGTTTTGGGGAAACACATCAACAAGATTTTTTATCTGGTCTACTATGCTAGTAAGACCATGAATGGTTCCTAAGTCAACTATATCGTTACGGAGAAAGAGCTCCTTGCCATTGTGTTTGCAATTGAGAAGTTCCGCCCGTACTTGATGGGTGCGAAAGTTATTGTCCACACGGATCATGCGACACTTCGTTATATTATGAGCAAGAAATATTCCAAAGCTCGGTTAATGAAATGATTTCTTTTGTTGAAAGATTTTGATTTTGACATCCAAGATAGAAAAGGGAGTGAAAATCAAGTGGCGAACCGCTTATGATGACCCGATAGGTCATCTTATGTTTTAAAACCTAATTCTCTTATTCGAATCTTTAAAAACCTTGTTTTAGACTTCTTCGATTTGCGTACACATCCCGGGCGTCTTTCTGGAAAGCTTTTATGTAAAAAACTAAGAAAAATATAAAATTTTACCTTAAAATTCACTTGAGTCGACTTCGGTCAAAGTTTTGAGAAAACGGACCCGGATTCATGTTTTGACGGTCCCGGTGGGTCGTATCATGATTTGGGACTTGGGAATATGCCAGAATCGAATTCGGAAGTCCCTAGCCCGAGTTATTGCATTTTATATAAATTTGAAAACTTAAGGCTTAATGAATTGGAAATGGTTGACCAACGTTTAACTTTTGTATATCGGGTCCGTATTTTGGTTCCAGAGCCTGGTATAGGTTCAAAACTATATTTATGACTTGTCTGTCAAATTTGGTGAGAAGCAGAGTTGGTTTGACGTTATTCGGACGTCCGGTTGTGAAAATAGAAGTTTCAAAGTTTTCTTGAAAATTTCATGTGATTCGGTGTTTAATTCATAGTTCTAGGTGTTATTTTGGCGACTTGATCGTGCGAGCAAGTTCGTATGATATATTTAGACGTGTGTTCATAGTTGGTTTAGATCCCCGAGGGCTTGGATGAATTTCGGATAGGCTACAGAGTGAAATTAGACTTAGAACATTGCTAGTGTGCTTCAATTTTGTTGCAAGCCTCAGATCTCGTAATTGCAAGGTCAATCATCGCATTTGCGGCCATTGTTGGGTTCGCATTTGTGATCTACTCATCGCATTTGCGAAGAGTAGATGGAAAGGCCAGAGTTCGCATTTGCGAACAAAACTTGCGAAGCGGGAGCTGGGTAGGCAGTGATCGCAAATGCGATCAATGGGTCGCGTTTGCGGATGGATCAGAGTTCGCATTTGCGAACTATTTATCGCATTTGCAAAGAAAGAAGGGGTATGATGATCTTCGCATTTGCAATAGATTCTTCGCATTTGCGGGTCTGCAACTGATCAAATATGACTTAGACGGGATTTTTGGTTCATTCTTCAAATTTTCAAAACCTAGAACCCTAGAGGCAATTTTTTCAAGATCCTTTCTTCCACAAATCATTGGTAGGTGATTCTAACTTAGTTCCTTTCAATCTTTCATTACATTTCACAAGTTTTTAACCTAAAATCTAGAGTTTTCATGGTGGAATTGGGAGTTTTTGGGTAGAAATTAGGGATTCGGTAAATTGGATATTTAGATCTTAAATTGAGGTCGGATTCCAAAACAAATCAAATAATCAGGCTCGGGATTGAATGGGTAATCAGGTTTTGGTCCGAACTTCAGGATTGGACCAAGCGGGCCCGGGGGTTGACTTTTTCAAAAATGGCCTAAATTGAATTATTTGCAATCGTGGGTAGTTCATAAGGCTTAATTTGAATTGTTGGGTTGGTAATCTGATAGATTCTATTGGTTCGAAGACTTGTTTGAGAGGCAAAGCGGTGATTGAGCAGTGAGTGATCCTTGGAGTGAGGTAAGTGTTGTGTCTAACCTTGACTTGAGGGAATTAGGAACACTCGGACTATTTGCTATGTGAATTTCATGTGAGTGGCGTATATGTGAGGTGACGAGTGCTTATGCGCCATCAAATTATCTGTTTTCTCTATTTTCCTGCTTTTCTTACATTATCTCCTTCCTTGCCTTAATTGTTACATGCTCTAAATGTGTTCTCATGCCTAATTGCTACTTGTTAGTCATTGTTTCCTCCTGTTCATGATATTAGTTTTTTCCTTAGTTTCGTGATTTCCTACTATTTTCTCAAGTTGGTTTATTTGTACCTTTTAGTTGTAAATTATGGAATTGGTCTCGCTGTGTAGTATTACTTATTCGGTTTATCACGTTGTACAAGTTTTCCTATTTGTTTAGTTTGGTGTTTTGGAATTGTAAAAGGTTTGCTGTGATTTGAATTGTGAGTTTTACTGTGCTTATTGAGTACTTGATAGTGATATGGTGGGATCAGGTTGCACGCCGCAACAGGTGAAATAGGGTGATATGTTAAGGTGGAATAAGGGTGAATCTATACTGTACGGTGGGATCGAGTTGCACGCCACAACAGATGTAATAAGGGTGGATTATTTGGTGGAACAAGGGTGAACTATGCTTATGATATTGTGATATGGTGGGATCGGGTTGTGCGCCACAACATTTATATATATATATATATATATATATATATATATATATATATATATATATATTTNAAAAAAGGTATGGTTCATCCCAATAATAATCTCGACAATCCCGTATGAGCCTCTTCCTTTGGTTTGAAGAGAACTCATCCGGGATGATTCCACACATAAGGAAATTTTCTAGATCCGCGAACCATGGCACCTCCTTCATTGAAATAGCCAAGAGTTGCTTATCGGGGAAGGAGTCATTGATTTCAAGGCCACGCGATCTCCCCTCCTCCTCCAAACGAGGCAAGCAGTGTCAAGACCGGGAATTCTCACCTTCAGGACCGTGATGGCGCCTAACATTTCACTTACTAGGCAAGCCAACGTTAGAGAATTATTAAGCCAATCCTTATTCAATTCACTAAATAACATCAACTAAGCTAAAAATGAAATAAAGCGAGTGTGGAATAACATAAATAATTTAATATTTACCACAACCCGAATCTGGAGTCACAATTCACGAACTTCTAGGATTTACTATAAGTTAAGTCTGAAAGAAATACAACTGTTTGAACGAAATAAACAGTAAAAATAAGGAAAAAATAGATGGGGACTTCAAGGTCTGCGGATGCCAACAGATCTACCTTGAGTCTCCAAAGAACTAGTCCGAGCTGCTATGCCTCTCGATCAGCTGGGACCAATGCCAAAATCTGCACAAGAGGTGCATAGTGTAGTATGAGTATAATTGACCCCATGTACTCTGTAAGTGCCGAGCCTAACCTCAATGAAGTAAATACGAGGCTAAGGCGGGTCACTCACACTACAACCTATATGCAATATAGATAATAAAGACAAAAAAGAAAATACAGAATGGAATAAAGCAATAAATTTGCAAGCAATACCTACAACTCCAGTAAATAAGCCCGCAACGTTTAGAATTTACCAATCCTTAAGTGCAAATGAAGCTACCGTAAAACTAACACAGCTCAGGGAAATATAAACACATAGGGTGTTGCGGCGCGCAACTTGATTCCATCGTAGTCACATAATCCTCCTTTATTTCCTCATAACAACATAAACAACAATGAATATATATATATATATATATATTCATTGTTGTTTATGTTGTTATGAGGAAATAAAGGAGGATTATGTGACTACGATGGAATCAAGTTGCGCGCCGCAACACCCTATGTGTTTATATTTCCCTGAGCTGTGTTAGTTTTACGGTAGCTTCATTTGCACTTAAGGATTGGTAAATTCTAAACGTTGCGGGCTTATTTACTGGAGTTGTAGGTATTGCTTGCAAATTTATTGCTTTATTCCATTCTGTATTTTCTTTTTTGTCTTTATTATCTATATTGCATATAGGTTGTAGTGTGAGTGACCCGCCTTAGCCTCGTATTTACTTCATTGAGGTTAGGCTCGGCACTTACAGAGTACATGGGGTCAATTATACTCATACTACACTATGCACCTCTTGTGCAGATTTTGGCATTGGTCCCAGCTGATCGAGAGGCATAGCAGCTCGGACTAGTTCTTTGGAGACTCAAGGTAGATCTGTTGGCATCCGCAGACCTTGAAGTCCCCATCTATTTTTTCCTTATTTTTACTGTTTATTTCGTTCAAACAGTTGTATTTCTTTCAGACTTAACTTATAGTAAATCCTAGAAGTTCGTGAATTGTGACTCCAGATTCGGGTTGTGGTAAATATTAAATTATTTATGTTATTCCACACTCGCTTTATTTCATTTTTAGCTTAGTTGATGTTATTTAGTGAATTGAATAAGGATTGGCTTAATAATTCTCTAACGTTGGCTTGCCTAGTAAGTGAAATGTTAGGCGCCATCACGGTCCTGAAGGTGAGAATTCCCGGTCTTGACACTGCTTGCCTCGTTTGGAGGAGGAGGGGAGATCGCGTGGCCTTGAAATCAATGACTCCTTCCCCGATAAGCAACTCTTGGCTATTTCAATGAAGGAGGTGCCATGGTTCGCGGATCTAGAAAATTTCCTTATGTGTGGAATCATCCCGGATGAGTTCTCTTCAAACCAAAGGAAGAGGCTCATACGGGATTGTCGAGATTATTATTGGGATGAACCATACCTTTTTTGGATTTGTACGGATGGGGTGATTAGAAGATGAGTGCCGGAAGAAGAGCAAGGTGAAATTCTTGGGGCTTGTCATTCTTCATCATATGGTGCTCACCATGGTGGAGAAATAATGACGGCCAAAGTGCTAAGTTGCGGTTTTTATTGGCCCACTCTTTACAAGGATGTAAGTGATGTAGTGAAAAGATGTGATGAATGTCAAAGGGCCAGTGGAATCTCAAAGAAAAATGAAATGCCCCTCACCACCATCTTGGAGATCATATTTTCAATGTGTGGGGTATTGACTTCATGGGTCCTTTTGTGAGTTCTTGTGGAAACACCTACATCTTGGTCGCGGTAGATCATGTGTCCAAATAGATGTAGGCCGTTTCTCTACACAACAATGAAGCAAGAAGTGTGGTGGCGTTCTTGAAGAAGAATATTTTCACAAGATTTGGTACCCCGCGGGATATCATAAGGGATAGGGGGTCATATTTTTGCATCAAGTCTTTTGACACTTTGCTTAGAAAACATGGTATCAGTCATAAAATTACGACTCCCTATCATCCACAAGCTAGCGGTCAAGTGGAAGTCTCCAACTGGGAGATAAAGAGTATCTTGTCCAAAATGGTGAATGTTAATCAGACGGATTGGTCCAAGAAGCTTGATGATGCATTATGTGCTTATAGGACGGCTTACAAAACACCGATCGGAATGTCGCCATACTGGTTGGTGTTCGGCAAAGCTTGTCATCTTTCAGTGGAACTTGATCACAAAGCCGTGTGGGCTCTCAAGAAGTTGAATCTTGATTGGGATGTAGCCGCTAACTTTAGGGTTGCACATTTGAATGAATTGGATGAGTTCTGGTACCATGCTTATGCAAGTTCGTCCTTGTAAAAAGAAAAGATGAAATATCTTCATTACAAATACATTTGGAACAAATATTTCAAGGTGGGAGATCTCGTATTCTTGTTCAACTCAAGGTTGAGGATGTTTCCCGGAAAGCTAAAGTCTAAATGGAGTGGTTCGTTTGAAATTATGGGTGTGACGCCTTTTGGTGCATTGGACTTGAAGAACAAAAATAATGAGGTATTCCGATTCAATGGTCACCGGATGAAGCACTACTTGGGCAAAGTTGAAGATGGCCACGTCGTGGCGGTCATTCATTTCAATTGATGGTATTCTGCGTCGTGTCGCGACGTTAAATCAGGCGCTTCTTGGGAGGTAACCCATATTTCTTTTCCTTTCGTATGTTTTTTTTGTAGTTAGGTGTTTTTGTGCCAACATTATTTGAAGTGTGTTATAGGGATGAGAGTGACTTATAGGAATGATGGACAAAAATGAGGTAAGTATTGAAAGAAGTGCGGACCGCAGTTGATTTGTGTGGATCGTACAATTTGGAGTGTTGCAGCAAAAGAGCATTGCGGCTGCATAATTATCTTGCGGACCGCACAAATGGAGGATTCAAAATGCCAACTCTCTGAAGTTGGTCTATCAGAAAAATGTTCATTCTGCGATCGCAACAGGAAATTTGCAGCCGCAACATGGAATATGCGGCTACAAACAAAATTCTACAGACCGCAAATGGAGACCACAATTGAAGCCTCAAGTAATAGAGTGCGGACCGCACATGAAATTGTAGGACAGCACTCCCCTCTCTTGCCCTTTAAATAAAACAAGTAATATAAATAGAAGGCTAGGAACTGTTGTTACGTTTTTTTCCCTCTCTGAGCAAAATCGCAGTAATCTTTTGAAGTTTCTTGTTGAATCTATCTATGCACTCATAAAACATATTTGATAAATCACTCATCACACTCATTCATTTGGTATGCTTCAAAAAAATTTTAATATTTTTCTTTTAATTTGTAGATTTTTAGTCAAATTTACGCTATTTTGTCAATAGAATTCAATTCTACATACATATGGGGGTAAATTTGTAGTGGGTTAACTAGTACATATTCTAGGGGGACTGGGTCAATGTATTCTCATGCTTTTATGTTGTTACCATGTCAAAACTTGTACAAAAATTGATAACCCTAGATTGAAATAACTGACTGTTCGTATATTTTGAATTATGTCGCCGCACTTGAAATTGTGCGGTCTGTAGAAATTGACTATAGGTCATCTTTAGTTAGGAATGGGTCTGCACCGCAACAAAAATCATGTGAACCGCAGAATTTCCATTACGGCCGCAGAACAGCTCTTTAATTGTCTTCAGAGAGTCTACATTTGGTGACTCAAATGTGCGGCCGCAGGTCAAATTGTGCAGACCATAGAAATAATGTTGCGGCCGCACATCAATCAATTCTCTGTCATCAGAGAGTTGGCACATTTTGAGTCTCTGAGTTGCGGCCGCAAGTGAAATTGTGTGGACCGTACTTCACTTCTGCGGACGTGATGCTAAATTGTGCGGTCGGTTAGGCTTCATCTATGGTCGCAAAAAAATTATGTGGACCGCAGATCCTTACCCTTCAAGCACACTGTGTCTGTGACCCTCACTGTTCTCTCTGATGTTTTCTTGTATATCTCATGTGTCTGATTAAACATTGAAATGCAACTAACAACTGTGTCTATTTGATACAGATAATGGTTCGATCTAGAGGCAGAGGTGATACTTCTAAAGGGAGGGGGCGAACCTTCTCGGGGATGAGGCAAGAGAGCTTTACCTAGTGCCCAACAGCAAGGAATCAGAAAAAAGACAATAGCCTGGAGAGGGAGAGGTGCAGATCTCTCTGAGATGAGTTCATACGCCTCGTCTAGGGACGTATCAGAGGGAAATTCAGCCTCTGTTTAGGAACAAGCGGCAGTACAGTCCAGGCCGGCAGGGAGATTTCAACTTAGGGACGAGTCGTCCTCATCCCACAGCACTTCTGAGGGTTCAGAAAGTGCTAGTCAGGCTTCTGAGCCATCCACTACACCTATCCCTGAGGCACCAGATACATCTGTTCAGGACATACCCGATGATTGTAGATGGGAAGATGCTAAAGCTGCTAGGATTGAAAGAACAAAGAAAAAAGAGGTTTGGGAGGACCGATTCGTCAGCTAAGTAGCTTTCATTAGTTTCCGCACTTGGTGGCCGGCGAGGTCACTAACACTTGAGCGACAGTTTTTACTGATAGATCTAGAGAGATACAACCCGGCTCAGCTGAGGCAGTTTAGGGTGAGTAAAGGGTGGATGTGGTTTACCCAGAGTATGAGGGATGCTAAGGAATACCTTGTCCGTGAATTCTACGCCAATGTGGCGCACATAAAAAAGGGGACAAAGGTTACAAAAGTGAGAAACCTCAAAGTGGGATTTAACCAGCACACACTGAACATATACTTGGGCTTTGATGATGTCGAGCCAAAAGAATACTTGGAAAAGTGTGCACTTGGTGATGTAATTCATCCTTGGTTAGCAGAGATTCTAGCTGCACCAGGACCACCACCACCATGGATCACCGTTGGGGTTCCTATTCAGCATACACTGAGCTTCGAAGCAAAAGGGTGGCAATCATTTTTTTGCAGCAGACTGGACCCGAGAAAAATGAGACATTATATTGATTCCTCGAGCAGTCTTAGTTGCCTCCATTATGGTCGGATACCCTATCAATGTGGGTGTTGTGATGTCGGCCAACATCTTTGTGATTGCCTGGAAGGATGATTCTTCCTACACGTACCCCAACACATTACAGAGTATCTTACGGATCCGGGGATGGAACCAAGAGATTTTTATACAAAGGTGAGGCCGAATAAACCTTTCTCATGGCACTCACTTATGGATACGAACAACTCGAAGAAAAAAGGCCAGTCGTCTACCACCATAGGACAGACTGATGAGCCAGCTGTGGTAGTTACAGAGGCAATTGATGTTCCATCCACTTTGGCCGAGCCTTCCCCTAGTGTCGCATATATGCCTCCACCATCATCAACAACCCCTTCTGCAGCTCCTGCCACAGTCTCCACTTCGGCTTTGAAGCCGGTGCCCACGCCTACTTCTCCACTTTTGCGTTGCGAGTCTCCCAGACATTGGTGAGCCTCAACAACTGGATGCAGACAGCAACTACAAAGTTGTCTGACTTATCCAGTGTTGTTGCAACATAGTCTACTTTTCAGGCACCTCAGTTTCCCCTAGCAGTTGATGAGACATTGAAGAAGATCCTAGAGAACAGAACACCATTATGGCCACCTTAGTACAGCACGGGTCAATGATCAAAGAGCTGGGAAAAGAAGTAAAGAAGATAAGAAAGTCCCAAGCCAGTAAGAAGTCAGTGGACAAGCTCTGGAAGCAGGTGACCAAGCTTGCTGCAGCCAGAGATATCCCTTTTGACTTGTTGATCGACCCACACCTTTCAGACCCAGATCCTGCAGCACCATCAACATCGGTGGCACCAGCTAGCCAGTCTGAGGAGCCAGACTCTGATGCTGACACTATCGAGGTAGTGTATTAGATGCTCACCAACCCAGTCACTCCCAGAGTTGAGGATGATGAGATACAGTTGGATGAGACCGAGGGCGGTGACATTGTTGGGGACACATAGATGCCCGAGGAGCCATAAGGAGTTTTCTTCACTCTTTCCCGTCTTTTACTCTTATTTTGTTAAGCATTGGGGATAATGCTTATTTTTATTCAGGGGGTGGAGTTTATTTGGATGATATTTGATATATTTTGAGACATTTGTCCTGTAATAACTTGACATTATTTTCTTTCTCTTTCTTATTCTATTTGTATTCTCTCTTTTTCTCTCATTATATATATTCAATAGTTTATGTTTATTAGCTTCTTTATTTTTGTTCCTTTGTTAGTTCTTAGTTTGAGTTAGTAGCTTCCTTGTTTGATTTATTAGCTTCTTTGTTTGATTTAGTAGCTTATTTTTTTTCTCTTAGATAATAAGCCTTTGGTTTTCTTAATGTCGTGGTTCTTTTCAAAGGCAGTTATCGTGTGAACTGGGTGACTCTTCCCAACAATCGATGGCATAACAACCTTCTTAAGGGAATGAGTCCGTTTTTGGTATTTAGGTAATAATAGTAGTAGTAATGAATAAAAATACCTAATTAAGTCATGCTCGAAGAGTCAAACAAGCTTCAATTGGTACCAACACACTTAACTACGTGCTTATGGTTAGAAACAAGGTTTTTGAAAGAAATAACTCTAATTAGTGACTTTGTGACTCTTGTGTTGACTTTGGCAACCATCGAGTGGTTTAATTGGACCATAGTGATTTTCAATCTTGAATGTGGTCGTTGTGGGCCCCCGACTCTATCCTCTTTAAGAATCCAGTTTCGTGAGGGGTGAGATGCTTTGTTGCTAGTCCAAGTGCCCGTGCGAAAGGTCTAGAACTTGCCCTGAATGTGTTTCAAGGAGAAATCTTAAGTTTGCTTGTCTTGAGAAGTGATTGTAGGATTTACTTGGCCCGTTTTGAGTTTTTTATTCCCTACCAATGTTGTTATCCTTAGTCAACCCATTGGAGCCTCGAACCTTTCTCATTTGACAACCATGTTACAAGCCTTTACCCGTTTGGTTGTGACCCTCTCTTAGCACCCGAGCTTCCTTAATACTCTTGTGAAACAATTGGATAAAAACATAAGTTTGGGGGAGAGACGAGGAAATTGAAAAAGGTATCAAGGCACAAAAGGAGAAAAGAAATGATGAGAAGGAAAGGTAAGAAAGAAAAGAGCAAAAAGAAAAATACAAAATAGAGAATAAGTGGAAGAGTTGAAGGGATTCAAAGAGAGGTAATGATCCCAAACATGAAGAAATCAAAGAGGGAGAAAATGAATGTAATGATCAAGAGAGAGTGATGGTAAGTCTCTCTAGTTCACCAAGGAAAAGAAAGTGCCTCAAAGAATTGGCAAAGTGTGAGCCGGGAAATGAAAATGGAGTGCTAAAGGAAAGGTGTAACCACTCACCCGTATTATATCCAACCCTAATCCAAAAGCCTTCATTACATCCCGAAAGAAGTCCTATTTGATTTCAAGCCGAGTGAGCTTACATTAGTGGCGATCTACATGAGGGGCAAGCCCATGGTACTTGAAGCCATACTTGCAACATTCTCTTGATAGAGATGAGTTAACCTTTCATAAATCTTTGGATTGAGTGCTAAAATTCTTAAGTGAGACAGGAAAATGGAAAGTAGAGGAGGAAGTGTTTGGAGTCCACCATGACCTACATGATAGAGCAAGAGTCCTTGATGAGTAAAGTCAATTCTTGATGCTCAAATGTCACATTAGAACTATAATTGCATGAATGTTTAACTTTTCGCCCCGTTGATAATACATGAGTAATGTGGGTAATTGTTGGTCCCAATTGATGTGTGGATGGCTCACCTTTGACTCGCTGAAATGACCCTTAACTTTGGAGGTGGGAACAAAATTGTTTACGTGAGGACAAGCAAAGACTTAAGTTTGGGGGAGTTGATAAATGGGAATTTTGACTACTTATTAGCGCCTTTTAGCTTTTGTTTTAGTCTAAAAGCATTGAATTGTGTTCCCGAAACTAATGAAATTGTGCAAAATTGTAGGAATGCTAGAAGTTGGGCTCCTGAGATGAAATTCGACTAAAAAAAGAGTAGTCTAAGCACAAGGAAATAAAGGGCACAGAAGCACACAATATGCGGTCCGCAAAACGAATTATGCGGCTGCAAAATAAATTGCGAATTGAAAAATTCCATCTGTGGCCTCAATCAAAGAAGGAAAAGTCAGCAAACATTTGTGCAAAATGCATTCCGCACATGAATTGTGTGGTCGCAAAAGCTGGGCTAAGGATCAAGATCAGAGTATGCAAAAAGACCAAGTCTAGAGCCTTAGTGAATTGCGGACCGCACAAGATTTGTGCGGCCGCAGAAGATTGCTTTGCAACCGCAGTTCTAAATATGCGGACCGCAGAAAGGTTGCCTTGAGGCCGTAGTTCAGAAATGTGCGGCCGCAGAACCCCAGCTCCTGCCAGATGAAGAAATTTGCGGACCACACATGGAATTGTACGGCGGCAGAACTTCCCGAAGGATATTTTTGTCAGAGATTTTTTAGTCTTACATAAATAGACGAGTGTCACAAAATTAGGCCAAGTTTGAACCTCTACAATTACTGTAACCATTTTTCTTTGCCATTTTTGGAAGTTTTACTTTGCTTTGGTGTATTTACAATAGATATAACCATTTTTAGCTTCCATTATGAGTTTAATTAGTTTCTCTTCTCTATTTTCTTCAAACCCAAGTATGAGCAACTAGATTTTTACTAGGGTTGTGACCCAAGCCTAGTGTGTAAACCTTATGGGTATCTAATTTAGTGCATGTTTATGATTGGGTGTTTATTATTTAGCTTAGTTCAAGCTTTAATTGTGTAATTAATGGTTGCAAATATTAGTTCATGCCTATTTGACTTAGTCTCTACTTGAGAAAGAGAGACTTAGTCTAGGACAACTTAGCTAACAAGGAATTGAGTCAATTGAGATATTGATTAACCCAATTAAAGGGTTCAACCTAGAGATAGTAATAACCCGACTTGAGCTCTTATCAACTGTTTTGGGTGATACCCATTTTGTCTTGAGAAAGCCAAATTGGGCAAAACCACTCTCTCACGGAGAGGTACTGAGTGAGTAATTTAGAGTTGATAGCCATAATACACCCCGATCAATAGAACAGACATTAAAATATTTATCCCTTTAGGCAAACACCTAGGTAATGGTCACATCCCTAGGTTTTTTGTCCATTTGGAAAAACCTCATAAATAATTATCTCTAGTCTTTTTTCTTTATTTTGCAATCAATAGAGTACAATTAGAAATAACAAACAAATCTTTGTGTGGAAGTGTAATCCAGATAATTCAATCACTCACGGTGAAGGTGAAATATATACCCCTAACCCCCATCTTAACTCCCTGCGGATTCGACCCCGACTCTAAGTTGGGGTTCTATTATTGAAAACGACCATTTCATACCTCTTTTGAGGTGTGTTTTGGACGTGATCAATGTCCTTCTTTGTGAGCTCGTTCTTCCGTCTCTATGTTTTTTGAAGTTCCTGAGTTGATTTACTTGTCGTATTCTCATGTTATTGTTGTTGTTTCTATTGTATTCAGCGTCGTTGAGCCAAGGGCTATGTGTGGTTGTGATATTGAAACTGTTTTTAGGTAATGTTGTGGCATGTGGGCACATATTGTGACAGTCATTTATTTGAGTTGTTATGTTTTGGCACACGTGTTGTTGTTGAGATAATTGTTATGTTATTGCACGAGGTTTCTGCCATGCGGTTGTTATTATGTTTGCACGAGGTTTCTGTTGTGCGGTTGTTACTGTGTTTGCACGAGGTTTCTATCGTGCGGTTGTTATTGTGTTGCACAAGGTTTCTGTCGTGTTGTTGTTATTATTGATACGCATACGGTGTTATAAGGTCTAGGTGTTGAAACGCATACGGTGAGATAAGGTGGACTTGAAACGCGTGGCTAGTAGGGGAACTACTAGAAGCCATGTGGGTTGATAAGGCGGGCTGAAACGCGGGATACTATTTTGGAAAAAATAATTCTCAAAACTAAATATAAAGTCTCATTCGGTGATATAAGGAAAGTTGTGATTCATTTTATAGTTTGAGACTACGAGGCGGTACCTCGGTATGGCTCTTGTTGTCATTCCCCTTTTCTGTGCACTTGTCTTTGATTGTTGTTTTCCATGGCATACTATTAACTATTTCCCTCTGTGTTGCACTATTTGCTTAGTTCTATGTAGCTAATCTTGTTGTGCTAGTCGCTGCTCCAAACTTCATTGCTACCTTTATTATATTGTACATTTTGTGGTGATCGTTTATGTGCCATTAATTGTCTCTACTCTTATATGTTGACTTGAATTGTGGTAGAACACTTGTACAAGCATATACGTATTTAAATCACCCATATCGGTTGTAAAAGATGAATCCCCACATCATTGACCATTATACGTACTCTTGTCTACTTGCCTTCAGTGTGAGGGATGTTCTAGTCGTCCGTGCGGTCATGAGTTGTAATGTGGGCACAAGATACCAAGCGAATTGGGACCCATGATTTGTGGTTTTGAGGTTTGGCACCTCGTGGAAATCCTTGGGTAAAACTGGTGTGAAAGAGGTTGTTCCTACTAGTTGTCACTTGTCTTCTTTTCTTCAGTTTCACCGAATTTTGACTGTGCTCAGCTTACTCTACAGTGTTATTACCTGTTGTGTATCGTTTCTATATGTTTCTTTTAGTCCCTTTTATAAATGTTGTATTATTATTGTCGTCATACCTAGCCATATACTAATATTCTTCCCTGCTAGTTCTACATGTATACTTGTTCAGATTGTTTAGTCCAGTAGGTGTCTTGACTGTTCCTCTTCACTACTACACTAAGTTAGTCTGGATACTTACTGGGTACCACTGTAGTGTACTCATACTATACTTCTGCACATTTTTGTGCAGATCTTAGGTGTCTCGACTATTATTGATTATTAGCTAGCTGGATGAGCATTGTTGTGGAGACTCAAGGTAAACCTTCCATCGCGTTCGCATGCCTCAGAATCACCTTCTGATATTGTACATGTACTGTTTAATTTCCATTCCATACAATTGCATTTATGTATTCTTCTAGTAAACTCAGTAGAGCTTATGACTTTTACTACCAATTTTGGGATTGTAAGTTGTGTATAAAGATTTCTATTTCATATTTATCAGTTGATGGTTGAATTCCTCGATCAATTTGTTAGTATTAGGCTTATCTAGTCTTAGAGAATAGGTTCCGTCACGATATTTTACAGAGGGAATTGGGGTGGTGACACGAGCGCAGCACCAGAGTTAATTTCGAAGCGGTTCAAAAATGTCAGATGTACCATAATATGATGGGACTTCGGACCCTCAGGAGCACATCACCACCTATACAACGACGGTGAAAGGAAACGACTTGGCTCCATACGAGATTGAGTTGATCCTACTGAAGAAGTTCGGAGAAACCCTCACGAAGGGGGGCCCTTACATGGTACTCACTTTTACCCGAACACTCAATAGATTCCTTTGAGATGCTCGCAGACTCTTTCATCAAGGCCCGTGTCGGGACCAGAAAGGTCCAGGACAGGAAGGTGGACATATTCAAAATTTCGCAAGGAGATTCCGAGTTGCTACGCGAGTTCGTGACCAGGTTCCAGAAAGAAAGGATGTTGCTGCCGGTCGTGCCACATGAATGGGCAGCTGAGGCGTTTACTAAAGGGTTGAACCCGAGGAGCTCTGACACCTCTCAAAAATTGAAAGAAAGCTTGCTCGAGTTCCAGGCAACTACATGGATGGATGTCCATAACCGTTACGAATCAAAGATAAGAATAGAAGATGATCAGCTCGGGTTCCCGGCATCGACTAAGGGTGGGGATCGAGAAAAGAACAGGGATAAATCGAAGGATGATTAATTTCACACAGATCGACGATATTCTAAGAGTCGGTTTTTGCCCTTCGAAAGGGCCGAAGGACGCTACAGATGGTTCCGGTCGGCGAATAGGTTCGCTCCCGATAGAAGAACTGACCGCGGTCGGAATAATAGGTCATTCCAAGACAAAGAAGTATTGAGTTTCCAAGATTCCACCTATCCTAGCTTGTCCTAGTACATTTTCGATGTCAGTGTAGTGGAATTTACCAAACATATAGTAGGCGGAATTAAACTTAAAATGGGAAAGAGCACATGGGACATGAGAAAGAAAAAGGAAAAATTGTTTTAGATTTTGAATACATATAAACGGAAAAATACATTTAAAAAGTTCATTTAAACAGTAATTACGGAAAGATTATGGCGTTTTGACTGAGTAGTGGTTTTACCTCAGCGTTGATAAAATCATTCACATAACGATAGACGATAGTACCTTCCAAGAAACTCCTACAGTATTAATTAGGCTAGGGATGGGCATCGGTCGGTTCGGTTCGGTTATAAATATTATCGGTTTAGCATATCAGTTATCGGTTTACAAATATGATAAATCGATAACCAAAATCGATAAGATATTAGTTATCAGTTATCGGTTAATTGGTTATCAATCAATATCGGTTCGGTTATCGGTTTACCCGATAAGATAACTCAATCTAGAGTTAAGCAAAAAAGAGAAGGCAATTCACTGGAGTTAAGCAAAAAAGAGAAGAATTCACATATAGTATACTACCCGATTATGCATTCTAGCCACAACTAATATTTGAAGCATATTTCATTTTGACAAATTCATGATATGTGAAATCTCAAAAATTCATACTACAACTCCACAAGCATTCATCTCCAATTCACTTGAAATATTAATTAACAGGAACATAAATTACAATTTTTTGGTTTCCTGCCAAACCATAATCAAGGGATCAATGTCATTTTCCAGAGTCCAATTGTAGCTAGAGCAACAAGAATACTAGTAATTCAACAGTTGTTCAAACACATCTGAAATAGTGTTAATTCTTCAACAACAGTTATCCAAATACATTAATAACAATACAAAGTAGTAGCAATTTCACCTTAAAATTAACAAGTACGAACATAGTACTAAAACATGCACAAAATAAATAATCGAAAACAATCAAAAATCCTATATTTTTATTATTGAACTCTACTGTAAAACTCAAAAGAAAGGAACAAAATTTGTTCTTAATAAAGAAATAATTTTGGAATACAAACTTAGGCTAAGATTCTAAGAATGTGGTTGTACTTTGAATTTTAAAGAAGAACTGTGCAAGAATTGAATCAGAGTCTGAAGAGTGAACTGTGAAACTTCAATCTTGAATGCGGTTGGGAAAATTGGGAGAAAAAGAGAGAATAATGAAGCCCTAGATGTATTTATATACTTAAGGGTAAAATCCTAATTTTATTAAATCTTATTGGGTTATCGGTTAACCCGTTAAGAAATTGGGTAAATTGTGGCTCGAACCGATAACCCAATAATGAAAAAACACAAAACCGTTAACCTAATAACCCGATATCGATACCTCAATAAGCTTTTTTTCAGTTTGGGCTATCGATTATACCCGATATATGCCCAGTCCTAAATTAGGCTACTTAAATTGATATACGAACATATAATGTACTAACAATGTTGTAGTTTTTAGAAATACTGCAAAATTGCCAAGTCTACAGCTGTAGCTTTGAAAGCTCCACATTCTTTATTTTAAAGTTCATAGGTCAAGTCAAGGCCGTGTGATGTACTACTATTTCACTCGTAAAACTATTCGTTTAGATACAAAAAATAAAAATAAAAAAGTCCCACTTGCCTATTTTCCTTAATTATTAATTATTTCTAATTGTCTTCCAGATCTTGATTTTGGAACTGAAAACCAATTCCCAACTCCATTCTTGTGTTTTTACACTGAGTTCAAGCCATCTAATCAATAATTGAAGGACTTTTAGTAGCTTCAAAGTTTCTGTTTTTTCAGTTAAAGCTTGGATTTTTGAGTCAATAGTAACTTCAAGGTTCTGCTTTTTCAGTTAAAGATTGGATTTTTGGGTCAAAGTTACTTCAAGTTTCAGTTTTTTCAATTAAAGAATGGATTCTTTTGGACTTCAAGTGTCTGTTTTAAGTTAAAGATCGGATTTTTCGGTCATAGTAACCTCAAGTTTCAGTTTTTTCAGGTAGATTGGATTTTAGGGTCAAAGTAACTTCAAGTTTCAGTTTTTAAGAGTTAAAGATTGGATTTCTGGGTCAAAATAACTTCATATTTCTGTTTTCCAGTTAAAGATTGGATTTTTGTAGTGTCAGTTTTTTCAGTTAAAGATTGGATTTTTGGATCAAAGGGGTAATGGGTATGGCAGATGTCCAAGAAAATGGACATGGAGAATTGAGTTTGTCTGATTTTCCTTTAGGGAGCAAGAACAAGTACAAAAGAATGGTCTCTGAGTTAACAGATTATAATGGAGATGATGATCCTTCACACCATTATCATCAAATGGAGAGGAGAAGAAAGAGTACAAGGAAATATGTCTTTGGTTGTGCTGTTTTTGCTTCTCTCAACAATGTCCTCCTTGGCTATGGTAAATCTTTTATCATTACATTTTACATGTCTGCACTTACCTAAAAGTGAATGAACTATTCTCCTGTTTGTGATTTTTTTTGTGTGGGGCACATACCTAGACTAAAAGAAAGTCTAAACCAAGGTCTTTGTAACTATGCTAAATGGCTAATTGATATCAACAACAACAACAACAAACCTGGTGTAATCCCACAAGTTGGGTCTGCTGAGGGTACAGAGTGTAGGCAGACCCTACTCTACCTTGTGAAGATCGAGAGGCAAATGGCTAATTGATATCAAACCAAGAATTTATGACTCATCAAATAGTGAAGAATGGAATTGAATTTCAAAGTACTAGTATTTCTGAGTTGTGTATGATTGAAGTTTGTTGTGACCTTTTGTCATTCTTAAACGTTGACTTTATTCAAGATTTATGTTGAAGTTCTACACTTCGACTCGACCTTGTGTTTTGAGTTGTGGCTTCTGATGGGGACTCGTTTGTAGTAATGAAGGAGATGTTATGATTCTAGAATATTGGTGATAATAATTGAGGTAGTAAACCAGCAAGTTATTGGATGCTTGCCGCAGGAAAAATGTATGTATCTTTCTATGGTTTGGTTAGGACAGGACATGAGTATCTAACACATATAGTAATGAGGGATTCTAACTACATCTTCAGTAATTTCTAATCAAGCACAATGTTGTTGTCAGATATTTACTATCTCGTCGACTTTCACATAAGAACATCTGCTGGAATGTAATCTTTAGAGACTGTAATTCAAGTTTGAAGCCTAGAAATCCTTTGGAAGAGCATTGGTTATTTTTTCGCTTATCACATAGTCCCAATCTTGAAATTCTAGGGATGATATTTTATAATGTGATTACATATTTGAGATGGATTAGAGCCTTACACCAAATCTGTTACTTCCCTCCTTTACAAGTTGAAATGAACTCTTGAGCAAAAAACATTAGACTTTCTTCAATAAATAAATGAATCATTAAAAAGTCTTAGACTAAGCAATGAAGTCCTAACATGACTACATAAGGTCCGCAGCTTCCTAGGCAGATCAACTTCCCTGGATTCACTATCATCTTGTCCACTTTGAGAAGCAACCTTGAGCAGTTTATCATTAACGGGGTTAGCTTCTCTGAACAATGCATTAAGGAGAAGTGCATACAGAAATAATGTAGTCTTTTCTTCTTTGAATTAATGCAGGAAGTGTTAAACTAAGTCCAGGTTGTGCAATTTTTAGTTCATTATTAATGGAAAAAGTTACCTACTTTATCTAATGTTATTGAGAAGAATGAGTGACAATTTTCATCTCCTTTTACAAATTATGTGTTCTACTTAGTGATATATGTTATAATGCATTTTAAATATGTACTACCTGAGGGGAGGCGGGAGGGGGAGAAATGCTTTTGAATATATTCATCAATTTATGAAGCACACTCTATGTGCCTTTTCGTGAAGGTTTATTAACTAGCTGAGTCTTGATTTTGATGCCTATGTTTTTGATTTGCAGATGTAGGTGTTATGAGTGGAGCTATCTTATTTATTCAAGAAGATTTGAAAATAACAGAAGTGCAACAAGAAGTTCTTGTTGGTGTTTTGAGCATAATTTCACTTTTGGGTAGCTTAGCTGGTGGAAGAACATCAGATGCAATTGGTAGAAAGTGGACAATGGGGTTAGCTGCTGTTGTTTTTCAAATAGGTGCAGCTGTAATGACCGTTGCTCCTTCGTTTGAAATACTAATGGTAGGAAGGATTTTAGCTGGGGTCGGCATAGGTTTTGGCGTCATGATTGCACCCGTCTATATAGCTGAGATATCGCCAACTGTTGCTAGAGGCTCGCTCACATCATTTCCTGAGATTTTTATAAATCTAGGAATTTTACTCGGTTATGTATCCAACTATGCATTCTCCGGCCTTTCAGCACATATAAGCTGGCGGATAATGCTTGCTGTTGGAATTCTTCCGTCAGTCTTTATCGGAGTTGCTCTCTTCATCATCCCCGAGTCACCTAGGTGGTTGGTATTGCAGAACCGAGTAGACGAAGCGAGGTCAGTGCTAATGAAAACAAATGAAAACGAGTCAGAAGTTGAGGAGAGACTAGCCGAGATACAGCAAGCTGCTGGAAGCACAAATACAGACAAATATGAAGAGAAACCCGTGTGGCGTGAACTGTTGACACCCTCTCCTGCTTTACGTAGGATGCTGATTACTGGTATTGGAATTCAATGTTTCCAACAGATTACTGGAATTGATGCTACTGTTTACTACAGTCCTGCTATATTCAAAGCAGCTGGTATTGAGGATGAATCGAAACTTCTTGCTGCTACGGTTGCTGTGGGAGTCAGCAAAACAGCATTTATACTAATAGCCATCATTCTTATTGACAAAGTCGGGCGAAAGCCATTGCTCTATGTGAGCACAATTGGTATGACTACATGTTTGTTTGGCATGGGGATCACTCTCATTTTATTGAAACAAGGATCAATTAGCATCGCACTAGCAATACTATTTGTTTGTGGGAATGTAGCATTCTTCTCAGTGGGAATCGGTCCAGTCTGTTGGGTTTTAACATCAGAAATCTTTCCCTTAAGGCTACGTGCTCAAGCGTCAGGGCTAGGGGCAGTAGGTAATAGAATGTGCAGTGGCCTGATCGCAATGTCTTTTCTATCTGTTTCCCGCGCAATTACTGTTGGTGGAACTTTCTTAATCTTTTCAGTAATCTCTGCACTGTCTGTTGCATTTGTCTATAAATATGTTCCAGAAACGAAAGGCAAATCGCTGGAGCAGATTGAGTTGTTGTTTCAGGATGAATACATGTTACAAGGAGGTGAAGTGCAACTTGGAGATGTTGAACATCTAGTGCACAAGTAGTGGTCTTTGGAAAGTTCCCAAAATATCTACGAGACTCCGTGATTACATATTTTTTACCCTGATTGATTCACCAGCTTTGAGTGGTGAAGTTTTGGAGGGACTACTTCATGTTGAACCGTTGGAGGAGACGGGAGATCACACGATACATCTCTTATTTATAGTGAGACACACAAAAAAAATGATGTGTGAGACTGTAAATGTAACTCTTATTTACTGAAAGAATCACATGTAGAAGACTCATGTTGGATATATTTCAAAGTATCTATTGGTTAAATGAATAGATGAGGGTTATTTCTTTGGCTCACAGCACTGTTTTATGCAAATGATTTATGTGGTGTTTACTCTCTTGGAGCCAAATATTTGGGAAACTGCAGCAGTTCTGTTTCTTGAATTGTCAAGCTACAACAAAAACGAGCCATCGAATTCACATCAGAAATCTCCAACATGAACACAAACGACCATCTTGAATTACGTATAGAAACAAAACAAGGGTCTGGTTCATGGTAATAAATGGTGGTATCGGTCTGGGGCAAGCACATCACTAGTTCCTGCAGCCGTTGTTGCAGCTGATAGACTCAAAAGTAAGTGCGGCAGACTTCAAGCCGCACTGTCCTGCTTCACATAACAAAATTTTCTGGTTTCATCCCCGCTCCTCCCGTAGACATAAATCACATAAATGGAAATTTTCTTAAAAGACTTGGCATCTCTTGGAATTTGTACAGATCAAATGAAAAATAAAGCACAATGAAAGAAAAAGACATATATTTAGACAAACTTCTCTAAAACAGACTTGTTTGTTCCGAATATTTTTAGATGTTATAGCAAAGTGTTATTATAGAAAATATTATAATATATTGGTCCCGAAAAAATTTGACTTTTAGAGTGAAGTGTTGTTATAGGGATGCTGTTATAAAGAGGGGCGGCTCAAAATTATTGGTGGCCTAAAGCTAAATCTTGACAGGGGGCCTTATTGTTTATTTGGAAAAAAATTATATATTTTTAATTTAAGTCTACTTCCCTAGTTTTCTAGACACAAAGTTATTAATATTTTGTTTATAATCGAGTTATTCGAATAATTTTTTTTCGCTTGATAATATAGCTAATTCATTTTAATGTCTCTCGAGACATTATTGGTCCTAGGTAAGATTGTATTACATTAAAATTTAATAAACTTCTTCCCGTAAATGCAACTATTATAGGAACATTATTCTTTAAGAAATATAGGTATTTGAAAAAGAATCAAGTCTTACTTTTTCAAGTCTTGTTAGCTGATTGAGTATATCGATTAGGATATTATTTCTACTTATAGTATTTCCTTTAATACTTTTAGTTCATAAAATAAGTCTAAACTATCCCTTAGAGTGACCTTTCTAAGATTCTTATCACCTAGTGATTTCAAAAATTTCCACTAAATAAAAATTATAAATACTTTTCACGCTTCAGATTATTCAAATTTCTACGATCGACATCAGTAACAAATCAAAGTTTTCTTCTTCTTTTTCTATTAAAATTTTTTAAATTTTACTTCAAAATATTCAATTTTTCTAAAGAATATTAATTCTTAAAAAGTACTACTAGTGAAAAATGGGGCCCCTAAACTTTGGGGCCTTAAGCAATTGCTTGGGGTGCCTTGCCCTTGAGCCGGCATTGGGTATGACTCTATTTAGAGATCATCAATTAGCTAAGATTAACTTTTAGTGATGTTAGTGTGTTTATTATAGGTCTAATATTTTTTAGGAGTCCTTTAGTTTTGTCAAATATTTATATTCAAATTTTCTTTATATTCCTATAAAATTGGAGTGCGATAAATTTAAATAGAGCGACATGCATGCATGTACAGCAAAAATTCATATAAAACCATCGGAACTTGCTTTTTTTGAAGCATAATTGTTGTTGTGATTTAATTTTACAATAATTAATCCATGTGTTTGTTTTACATTACAAGCAAAATTTCCTACCCATTTTCTCCTTTATATTATTGATGAATGATTAGTTGGATGAAAATACTACTTCATATTTTAGCAACAAAAAAATTGATTTTTACTTCCTTCTTCTTTGCCCGAAAGCCTAAAGGAATGGACCTATTTTCCGTGTATGACAATTTCTTAGAACATGACTCTGTAATCACAATGTAGGAAACTTCTAATTCTTTTACAAGCTTTGTCTATTTCTAAAATCATTAGGAATTTTAGCATTATACTAATAAAACCATATTTTTTAAGAGTAGTCAAACATTTTTATAATATAGTTCCCTAGGATTATGCATCATTGCTCTACTTATAATATGAACTACCACATCCTAGGTTTTGTCTTCACTTGAAAGCACACAAATATCTTAGGAACGAAGGCGGACCCAGGATTTTAACGTGAGTATTCTGCTCAACCAGTGCCCCCTAAAAGTTTTTAGTATTCAAGGTGCCAAGTGATTTGAATTAACCATTTTCGAGGTATACACATATACATATACAAGATCTCCGCCGAAGTTTACGTGGTCCTATGACCCCTCAAGTTTATACCTAAGTCCGCCTCCGAGTATGAATCCGAATTCATCGATCCCAAAAAAAAAAACGTTACGAACATACAAACGCAATAAAAGGACATTTCTATTAATAAATTGACATGCTAATTAATTTTCTATTCTAGAGATCAAAGTACTGCGGCCGCACCATGACATCAATGTTGATCATGCTTAAATCTAAGCCAGGATCATTAAACATTTAAACCCTAATCATTAACTATCTAACCTGCCACAATATTAAGAAATTTCATATTTTATTATTTTACAATTTTTAAGCTTATCATTTCTCTTCAAGAAATGAAGATGATCTCATGGGACGGCTAACGGACCCACTTTTGTCAAACAAAATATTTGTCAATATTATACCAAATTCCAGTTAGATTTTAAAAAGAAATTAACCACGAAAAGCATGCTAAGTATAGAATATGTAACCTTTTGTTGTTAATCCAAGATATTTATTCCCTTTGTTCCAAAAAAAATGTGGACTTGGAAGGTGAGAGTGACTTATCTAGAGTTTTGATCCGCATTAATGTATCGACTACAACAACAACAAATCCTGTGAATTCCTACATGATTACTCTACTCTGAAAGAGCAAAGAGATTATTTCGGACACACCTTCAGCTAAATTTACATTAATGGATAAAATATTTAGAATTCTTGTGAAATAAAATTTACATTAACAAACATATGATCTATCAAAATATTCTTATGGGAGAAATCTTTTAGTAACACATGATAGTTATTTTCTTAGTTGTTTAACAATAATATTTCGTTAATGTACACTTTCAAGGTTAACCGAACTTAATAATTAAACATAAAAATCAAGATGATACCTAATTAAATAATGATAAATTCTATTTAATTTCGAAATACCATTTTAAATTCGAAAAAGATATAAGAAATGTTGACATATGAATAGGGAAGAACAAAGAGATGATTGAAACATTTTAGTAACACTTGATAAGAAAGTGAGACAACCCATTATTTATAGTAAATAAAAGTGGATGTACTTCATAATTATAGTAAATATTATGTCGGTTTGGTTAGGATTTTTTCACTCCATACCAAACTTAGTTGGGTTTCTTAATCGGTTTGGTTTGACTTTTTAGTTTGGTGCGGTTTTCCGATCCTAGTATTTAGTATGACAAAAGTAATTTTTCATTTATTCTTCAACAATAATATTTTTGCGAAAGATGTTTTTCATTATTTGATTGGTGAGTAAAAAGTGTTTTTTCAGAAAAATATATAATTAAATTAGCAAATCAAAGAGTTTTTGATAAAAACTGAAAGTATTAGATTAATAATAGATAATATGTCTAAGTGCTAACTAAAACAAATGACATAAAATTTAAATGCAGATAGTTATAAGAAAAATGACTTTCTGTCTAACCAGTAAGGGTAGTCACTATCCCAAATTTGATGAAAATGGACTTGTTGCCAAAACTATGCGTGAACCAAGACTATTAAGCAAGAGAATCTTAGCTTGGATTTATTTTGCACCCTTATGTAGGACAGCATTTATGGGCACGGCCTGTTTGACGAAAACGGAGTATTTCGTATGAATAAACCAAAAAAATTGTGCAACCAGTCAGGAGCGGCTCAATGGATCTCGTGGCTTAAGGCGAAATCATAATGAAAGGCTCTTAAATTTACACTAACAAAAAAATTTACTTTCTAAATAATAAATTAATTATATAAGACAAAAATAAACGAATTAAAAAAAATAGGAAGAAGACCACAAAAAATAAAGTGGTGGACTATCGGATGTTGAGGTCCACAAATTTTGATTTGGCTGTCATCACAAACAAGAACAAGAAATAAACGTACACAACGTAATAGCTTAAATTTTGAGCATTAAAACTGTCAAAAATATTTACTCCTTATGATCAATTTAAATAATAATTGTAGTTCATTCTATTTAGTAGCACTTATTGGTGAATATCTAAATAAATTATAAATAACCTAATATAATGTGTCGAATTACACTAAAAGAAAACCGGTGCATGACTATATTTTTTTGTTATTTGATTGAGGTTATTTTATATCAATAAATTTATACAAGTGATAATTTTCTTTACTGATTAATTAGTATATTTGCTTTTGTTTTCATGCAGTTTAAGAGAACATTATAAAAGAAATTCATTATGTTATCGATATATATAACTTACTTTTTATATAAAAAGGAAAAAATTAAAATTGAAGATTGAAGCAAATATACTAATTAATCAGTAAAGAAAATTATCACTTGTATAAATTTATTGATATAAAATAACCTCAATCAAATAACAAAAAAAATATTATAACATTTTTGTTTATACTAACATTTTATGTAATATATCGTCCCATAATAATAACAATAAGAATTTAAAATAAATCTTGGGGCTCGGCGATAAGCCTTTAGAGCCGCCCATGCAAGTAGTGTCTGTTTATTGTGATGATTCAACCTTTTAAATAATTTGTATGAGGACGTGTGGTAGATACATTTACTTTGTGGTATCCATACAGAGAGTATATACACATGGAGTAGGGGCAATAATACCGCACATCAGTATTGACTTAATTAAAATTGGGAATATTCGCATTGGATTCGGAACATGCAAAATACAATTAATCAGAAGAGGATAACTGTATTTTACATAGACGTGAAGTTAGAATTTCAATCTTGTGGGTTTTGATTAATTCTAGCACCAAACCCGTAGCTCGGACTTGTGAGCTCCTGATTTTACAGAAGACAACAGGAAATTACTAAAAGTCTGAGTGGCAGTAAAGTGAAGAGTCAAAAGGCTCTCCTAAGAGAAACACAGGTTGTTCCAGGTAAAATTTGCAACCAATGTGAAAATAGATGAACTAAGAAGGAATGGTGAAAAAACTCACAGGTCTGACAAAAAATAGGCAACCTATTAAAGAAGTTGGAGGAGATTATTGAATAATTGATCTGCTATTGCTGAATGACGGAAGGCGGTGTGAAGAGAGAGGGCTGTGCATGCTGGAAGAAGAAAAAAGAACAGCATAGTCTAAAGCTTTGAGGACTATCCAGAAGTCTGATGTTCCGTCTGTGTGTCATGGCGCAGGCTTAGTTGTATTCTGAAGATCAGAATTATGACACTCCTGCTGATGGACATCCCCAAAGTGAATATTATGGGGCAAGATGACATTATTGTTTGTGTCCAGATCATCCCAAACTGGACTTCCTGGACCCCAACCTTCTGGTATTGCATTTAACCAAGCCTCAAAATCAGATAATTGTGATAGTGCACCACAATTCTCAACATTCCCGTGAACTCCATCAATAGCTATAACCTCACTTGATCCAATTTCCTCTTCAAAATTGTTACCTTCGAGTCGGGGCGGTTGCAACTGAAGACTTTCTGGTAATGCTACTTGATTTTTACTGAGGAAGAGTTCCGGGAAATTGAGCTTAGCTTTCTCTCCTCGTAACTTATAGGCCTCGCGATCATAAGCCATGGCTGCATCTTCAGCAGTGTCAAAAGTGCCAAGCCAAAGACGAGTCCTTTTTCGAGGAAGACGAATCTCAGCTACCCATTTACCCCAATGCCTCTGCCTTACTCCTCTGTACAGTTTCGTCGTTGAATAAGGCTGCTGTAACAGGGGAACCCTGTTATCCTGTCCCGATTTATTCATCATTACATTCAGTATTTCATTACAATTCTGGAATGGTCCCAATTCCCTTGAAAAATATTGTGGGTGTTGAGCAGAAAATGAGATCATTTGCTGCTGATTTTGATGCGTCGGGCGGAACAGAGGCGTGTCGTTTGATCTTAATTGATGTAAACTTTCTATGGTTTGCTGAGTTCCATCTAAAGCAAAAGGAAAGCCAACCCTTGAGGAACGAGGAGTAGAAGAAGATGCTGTGTGTGTGGGAGTATTATAAGGAACAGAGGATGGTAACAGAGTTTGGTGGGATGAAGAAACAGAGGATTGAAAACAGAGTTGGTGTTCAGGAAAGCTAGTGCTGAAATCTTTGCTTTTATCTCTCTGCCAATTCATTTCTTTTTCCAAAGTTTTCTTTGATTTGCTAGTAGAATTCTTGAATTTTGAGAAGGTTTACTAAACCACAAAATGATGAAACTAAGATCAAAGGGGAATTGAGAAATTAAAAGGACAAAGAGGTGATAATTTGGCTGAAAAACTAAGGTTAGAAACTCAGATAGTCTTGAGTTTCAACTGTTGGTATAGCCAAACCTGAAGAAAACAGAGGAAACAAAGAGCTTACTATTGTTTAAGTAACTCATTCCTAATCTATGGAGTGGGACTTTTTTTTGGGGAGAGCGAGCGGCTTTACCCCTTAACTTTATTTGGAATTTAAGTTATACTATATATTAACAGTGTACCACGCTGTTCCTTTTAGTTTCCTTCTTGTTCAATCTCACAGACACATAGTATTATATTTTAGTTAGGGTTAATACCATAAAGCAAACTTAAACTATAATATTTTTGTCAGTTTCTTATTTGAACTATTCGATGTCCCGAAAACCCTTCTGAACTATATTGTCATTCATATTAAAACTTTCACATCGCTGACCTGACATTACGTGTGTAAACACTCGCTTGGAAGCGCGTGACAGCGGAAAAAGCCATCAAAACGGCTCATATGACAGAAAATAATGGCTAATTAGCCTAACCCTCTTTCACATTTATTTTTTTAATATATATTCTCCTTATTTCAGTTATATTCACCCTTCTTTCTTTATTTTATTTTTTTTACATCTCTTCTTTATTTTTCACCTTCTTCATTTTTAACCCTTTTTCTCCGGTTCTCCATATGGGTTTCTTTTGGAAAAATTTCTCCCTCTCTTGTTTCCTCTGAAATGATTTATTCTCTTTCTTGTTTTAGTCTTCTTTCATGTCTATATATATTGTTGAAAGAATACCAATTTAATTCTTCTTATTAAACTCAACACCTTGTAGAGAATAAAGTTGAATATCTTGAACCTTTTTTATGTAATCTGGAATTAGAGAATATAATTGTATTTGTTGGCCGATTGATATTTTATTTGCAAAATTTTATTTTGTGTAATTCTTTTTATGTAATATAAGATGTTTTTTAAGAAATGCAATACTATACGGCTTTATTTATATTTTTTATTGTGCTACAAAGTGAATATAAATCACTTATTCAATTGGAGTTTAGCATAAAGTACAATCACAATTAAACCTAAAACTAATGCAGTTTATTAAATATTATTTTGGCCAAAACTCCTAAAATTAATCAATCATCCAAGAGTATGTAAACTATATAAAAAACATTTTAGAAATCATAAGTTAATATAGTTAGACATATGCTCCTTTAAAAGTCCAACATGGGCCTTTAATATCTAGAGAAATATAGTCCAAGGAATAGTTTAAATAGGTAACTGACAAAAAGGTGATAGTTTAGGCAGGTTTTAGGCTGAGTTAAATAGTCACGTGCAGTGCTACATGGCACGTTTTTTTAAATAATTAGGGGCGTGTACTACACGGACCTCTAAAAATGCAATGAGGGATTTTTAATATGAAGGACAATATAATTCAGGGAGATTTTGGGGACATTGAATAGTTTAGGTAAGAAACTGACAAAAACAAAATTGTTCAAATGAATTTTTAGGTATTAACTCTTTTACTTACTGACAGTGTAAAAAACATTTATATAATAAATTCATAAAAGTAAATGAGTCTATAGTAAGTATAGATTAGTAACTTAAAGAAAAGAGTGATTTTAAAAAGACCGTAGTAACTATTATGTGTGTTTACACTGTAAAAACTTTTACATTCTTAATTATGAAAATTAAAATTGAACCTATTATATACAACTCGAACCACATATAAACGTGTGAGCAAAAAAAAGCAAAAGACGTAAATATACTCTATTATTGTACTTCAACTTACTGATTCTAAATTCTAAATTCTCGATTCATATATGGTTTGCATGAAACCTAGCAGAAAAATTACTATGAATGTTTCATTTTATGTGAAACACTTAGCAGAAAATACAAAGAAAGAAAAATACACACATCACTCTTAACTTTCCATGCGCAATGCATTTCTTATGCCCACTTCAATGAATAAATAATAATAAAATCAATAAAACACTCAAATCTACTCAAGAGTGAAGATGGCCTTATTTCTGTGGTAAAGCAATTAAGTTCTTTTGCAGATTGTCTTTCTTAAGAGCAATGAACTTAGCTGCTAATTCATCATAATCAGGGAGCTTAGGATGTACATGGCTATTCATGGGTGATCCTTTGCCAGGCTCTTGAAATGGAAATGTATTTGATGGAAGAAAGTTGTTCGCGACGTTATCTTTAGGCCTTTCAGCTGGCATAGTAATTGTCTGCTGATTTTCTTTTCTTGATCTTGGATCAGTCATTTCTGCTGATGATGAGAACGTAAAGGAACAACATTCTTGACTTTCCAAATGATCATTTATCGCGATAAATCTTGGCTTTTCCACAGGAAATATGTTCATATTCATCTTTAACATTAAGGGAAAGAGAGGTGCTTTGAATATGAATAGCCTCTGATCTTGGAAATTCAAATCTTTGCTCAAAATAGACTCAAATTCCTCTATGTCATCCATGTATATCATTTCCTTGACTAATTGAGCTGAACTTTCGATATCTCTTCTCTCTGTCTTTTGCCCCAAAGTGAAGCTACTGGTTTTCCTGGAACCCCTTTTTATTACAGGCTCAGGACTAGAAATTGCAGATTGGAACGAAACACTAGACCGAGCAGAATTCGAAACTTTTTCTTGCTCAGTAATTACCATCTCATGCTGTGATTCATTTCTGTATTCAAGAAGCAAAGGTCCTTGTCGAAAGCAAGTCCTTGCTATTTCATCTACCATTCTGTATTTCACTTCATTTGAGACAACTGACTTTCTGCACAGGTTCTCTTTTATCTGTAACCAGAAACATAAGTAAAGTTAATAAAGTTATAACCTTATTTTACTTTCTAGTTTGCAAGAAATTAACCGTTTGTAAAATGTGGACAAAACCTGACGATTTACAAGATTCCCAGGAAGTAATTCAAGAGCAGATGTTTCAAATTTCTTCCCATAACGCTTGCTAAAGAGCTTCCTGATCACTAAAAACTCTGGTAAATCGCCGATTCTTGCTGATGCAAATATGAGACTTGACACTGCTTCTTTGATGTCATTTGGACAGTCCCTGAAACAAAACAGGTATGACAAAAATTATTGAGTTTAACTTCTATACATATAACTACAAATGATCGTCTAATAACTTGCTATAATACAAAATTAATTAGGCATGTGACATGAAATATAGGGATTGAGGTACGACGACAACAACAACAACCACCCAGTATAATCTCACAAGTGGGGTCTGGGGAGGGTTGGATGTATGCAGCCTTACCCCTACCCTGAGAGGGTAGAGAGACTGTTCCCGAAAGACCTTTGGATAAAGAAGGTGATTCTTACTTGTGTCTACGGATGTATGGAAGATTCATAAGGATAAATTCACAGAAGTTCTCCAATAATTCATACACTACCAACATATTATCATCCAGGAATAGCTGCTCAACCTGAAATTGCAAGAAAAGAATTGAACAGTCATCAATTCTGCAAGTTTTATATGGACAGGAATTTCAATAGTCCAAACCACAAGTAATTTCTGTTAAAAACACATAGCTCGTACCCTTTCAAAGACAATTTGGTAATGACCATGTCTAAGTAGCTCCCCTAAATCATCTCTCAACTGTCTGATAATGCAACTTCTCTTGTTTTTCAGCAGCTTAAGCCGGCACTTAACCCTCTTAATCAAATTCTTACTGCCAAAGAAGAATAACAACAGATGCAGTAACATTAACTTAACTTTACTCAATTCATTGGCTCTAAAAACAGATGCAGAAAAAAGGCAGTAGTATTTACCATTTAGTAGCTTTTCTCCACCCAAAAAATATATCAAACATGACAATAAAGTCCCTAGTTGATGACCAATTCACACTTGTTTAAAATGCAACAACTGTACTATGATACAACAGAGATAACCTTAAATATGCAATGATAACTTTTTTTAATTGATCAACTCGAATGAAGTAAACATCAGACAAATTCACCCGAAAAATGAAATTGAATTAAAGAGTAAGATCGAACATGAGGTTGCATTGTGTGTTTTCTGTGATTATAGCAGCTAAAAGAGAAAGTAAAAAGAAAGAATAAGATTCTTCTGGGTCACGAGGATGATGAAATAAAGTTAAAAAATATTGGGTGATTAATTTAGGAAAATAGGGATAATTGAAATTAAGGAACAAGATGAGAAGCAGCTTTTTTAATATAATGTACTTGGAAACTGCTCCACTATGCTCACAACTATTAGACCATCTCCCATAAAACTCTATCACGTTCATCAACTTCTTTCTTTTTTCCTTTTTTACTTTCTTCCCGCCATTTTTTTTTTAAATTTTTGCATCCAATACCAGAATAAATTTTAATATTCTGTTTCAAACACTTCTTGAATTTTCGAGAATGATATTTAAAACATTAGTCAAAGCGTACAGAGTTTGAATATCGAAAAGCGAAAAGGTTCACATGAAACAAATGAAACATTTACTTGCCGTTATCTTATAAATGATCAAGTAATATAATCATTGCGTAGAATTTAAACTCCAATTAATAAATATCTAATGCATCCGCATGATCATAGCGTTATCATTTGCTCATGTCCTGTTTAATTATATTGCACTTCCTTAAAATGCACGCTCTGATTTTTTATCTGGAAGTACAGTTATTTGGATGGTCTTGTTGGGGTCAAAGGAACAGTTCACCACTCAAATCCATTTGGAGAAGAAAAGCCAAAATAAGTAATAAGTGCACCTTCCCTCTCAAATTATGTGAATTAATTTGATTATTGTTCGAAGGTAAATTGGATTAGATCAACTTAATATTTTAAAGTTTAAATTTAAATATCTCAAAATTATAAAAAAAAATATTAAAACTTGTAATTCTTCTCATATTAATGTGATTAAAAATATTTTAAAATACTAGTCAAAATTTACATAGTCTGAAATTCGAAAAACGAAAAGTATTACATAAACTAATACGGGCGTACTAATATATAATGAGTTACATGAGGATGTAACCTAAAGTCGATGGGTTCGTATGAACTCGTAACCTTCAATAACAAGTATAAACATATATGTAATAACCTAATTCATTAAAATTTAACAAATATTAGATATCGATATATAGTTTTAACACTTTAATGAGAAGTTTGAACTCATAAAAATTAAATTCTAAATATAAAAGAGTAGTACCTTATTTTATTTTGTAGGGACAAGGCAATGCCTTGGTGGCCAAAGTTTTAACGAATACTAAAAGCCATAGTGTGGATAAGCTGGGAACGTGAGAGAGGAAAGTGGGGCTGTTATCTAGGCATAATGATGGTCGCCAGTGGCATTAAAAGGTTAGATTTTTTTTACCTTTGTACTTTATGAGTACTAAATTACTTTCTTTTCCTCATAGTAATCATAATTACTCCTAAATTATGCTCTAATCCGACATCATTAGCTATGTTTCTTGGGAACTAAATTAACTACTCCATTACTTTTAAGTACATTAGTGTGAGAAAATAGCCTTGTTTGGCCGAGTCGTTTTTCTCTTTTTGGGCCGAAAATAATCTTTTTGTAAAGTTGAAGTGCTTGACCAAGTTTTTGAAAGAATAAAAAATGATTTTAAGTAGAAGCAAAATAGTTTTTGAGAAGTAGAAATAAGTAGTTCATCAAAAGTATTTTCTTGAAAATTATTTTTTAGAAATAAAAAATATTTTACAATACTATTAAAAATACATATATTTTAGAAGTTTGGCTAAACATACTATAAATTCCACGTCTTTCCACTAGAGGCAGCAAAATTAACCCATTTAACTCGTCCAATTCACCCTAAGTTTAAAAAGGTTACGTTATGACCCTTTTCATTTATTGACTTGATCCAATGAGTTGAACGGGAGTGATGCCGTCAAGTTATTGGATAAAAACAGGTTAATGCCTCATTTGTTTGTATTTAATGGAGCTCTAAATCTTAATCATTCAGATCTCAGATATTAAGTGTGTTTGTTATTAAAGTTTAAATTTTAATTATTCAAATCTTAATTATTAAGTATATTTATTTTTTTTACTTCAGAACCACTTAATGGGTCTGAATAGGTATGTATGATTAAGATCTATAACAAAGACTTAATTTCATTAAGATGTTATCATCCATAATGAATATTCCTTATTAATTGTCGCCACCGCCAACCATTATCTACCATCATTCCACCACCACCATACTCACCACCACTAACATAATCGACTACCACCACCCGCCATCCCCGTCACTCCCACCACCATCATTCTCAACCGCACACAACACTCATCCAGCTCAACTACCACAACTAACCACCCAATCATCGTCAACAACCATAATCGACACTGTCCATTATTATAAACTACCACCACCCACCACCACTTTCCTCAATCACAACTATCACCACCACCCGCCATTATTAACTATCACCACTCACCACCACCATCCTCAATTGTAATTGTCACCACTACTAATCATCACTAGTTACTACCATGAACCACCACCATCAACCAAACCTACCACCAACCACTGCCTCTAGTTGGCCTTCACAAGCACCACCATTAGCCATCACCACCAGCAAACTACTATATTTTATTGATAGAATATTAGATTAATTAATATTTCATTGAATTTTATGTTTATTAATTTACAAATAAAGATAAATTTTATATATTCAGATGTTAAAAATCAATCTTAACCATTCAGTATTAAGATCTTAATACACATCTTAATATTCAAACTTAAATATCTTAATTTTAATATACATCTTGATATTCAGATGTGTACTAAGATTCAAACGTTTTAATCTTAAAAAAAATAAATGAGGCCTAAGTAATTTAGCATAACGGGTCAAAATCAACCTAAACTGAAAAATACACAATAAAATTTGGGTATTGAAAATTATCTAAATTTGTAAGAACTCAAACACTTTTTGTATAAAAAAAAAAAAAAGCAAAACAAAAAGGAGTAGAGTTTAGGCCACGTGTTGACGGGTTGAATTATGACCCGCTATTTAACACATCTTAACACAAAGCAAGCTTTAGATTGTTTGGTTCATGATATATTTATTATAAAACTCTTTTACACTCTTTTAAATTCTATTATAACCCAAAATCTATTTTGTGTATCTGTATAAAATCAAAATCGGGCTCGTCCGATTTTGTATGGTTAATCGAGGTTAGGATGGGAGGTCGAGGTTCGGTCCCGTGTTATTCAGATCTACCATGTAGATACGGTACCGAGTTCGAAATTCGAAGGACCAATTGAGATCAAGACCAACCGGGATCGAGACCAAACGGGATAGGCATCGAGCAAGACTGAAGAAAGCTTGCTAAGTCGAATAACAGAAAGCCGAAATATGCGTGATCGGTCAAGGATCGTGGCAGAAATCTAGCACGTATCAAATCAAGACCGGTTATTTAGCCAATCATGAGATTTTCTTCTGTATTTAGAATTGTATCATGAGTAGAATTCTTCTACTATATAAAGGGGAATTTCAGTCATTTTGTAATCATGATATTCACGTATAACAAAGCTATCTTACATTTTCTCTCTTAAGCATTCTTGTTCTGTTCATATTGTTCAATTATACATTCAGTCGGTTCGAGGGCGATCTAGCTCGAGGGCCAAGCTGCACTTTATATTGATTTGCTTTGTTTTACATTTAATTTCTAATATCAGCTTTCATATTTATCAATTTGTGCCAAGTGAAATCACTTATCCTTAAAACCACTTATAAAATTAATTGTTACCCGATTTTAAGGGTAAACAGTATCTGTGTTTTATATTTTGAATTTTTTTGACATAGTTCAAAATTGCCCAAAAGCATAACTCAGTTGTTGAGAAGGTTCAAAATCTTTATGAGATCACTGGTTCAACCCTCACTAGATATAGTATCTTTAAAATTTTAATTTCTTCTTTTTTGAATCCCTTTAACAGAAATTCTGTCTCGGCAATAGTTGAGATTAGAGAACACTAATTCTCGACTCCATGAAGATATGGGGAAGTGGATGAAGCGTCAATAAATTAAGCCACAGATAGTTAAGACCAAAGTTCCTTTTTGTGGTTAACATGTTTTCCAACCTCAACTTGGATTTCTCTAAAGTCATGGTCAAAGTTGTGCTCTTATCTTCCCTTTGATAGAGTACATCTTTCTTCATTTGCAACTGTCCCCTTTTTATTTTTTGTCAACTGTCCAATTAATTATTTGAAGCAGTAGCAAACGTACTTGAAGCAATAGCTTCTGGGGATGGCAACGGGGCGGGTTGCGGGGCGAGACGAGACGAGTTTTGTTTGATGCGGAGCGGGGCGAGTTTACTTTTATGTGATTTATAATTAACCAATTTGCATAAGTCTCACCAAAATGATATTACATAAGTCAATATATTGTATTAGTAATAGGAAATGATAGTAACCTATTTATTTTGAAAGATCAGTATAATACTGTTTCAGTTTTATGTTTATGTGATTCTATTAAACTCTCCATTTTATAAAATAATAAAATGTCAAACTATTTGTTTTAGAAAAAAATTAAGTGGGGTGGGTCGGGACGGATTGAAATTTTTGTGAGTTTTGCGAAATCCGCCCCGCCCCATTGCCATATTAGCTTCCACCTCTGGATCTTTTTCTCCCGATCACTAACGGTACATTAGATAATCTAAAATTAATTTTTCTTCAACAATGAATATACGTCGTTCTTTATTGAATGAACCAATTAGAAAATAGTTTTAAGCAAATTGAAAAACTTTTGAATAGAATAATAAAAAAATTATCACAAGCAAATTGGAACAGAAGGAATAATCCACTACTAGAATTATGAAACGAGAAAATTGGATATGAACGCCTTAAAATTCACTTTCATTATTCACATATAGTATCTCTTGATCCAAACAATATTGTATTACATATGAAGGTTTGCTATTCCAAACAAGGAATTAAATTTAAAAAGAAAAAGAAAAAAAGAACAATTAATCAACAACACCTTGTGACTCGAGCAGGAGAAGCTTCAGAAATTGCGGAGTTAGAATTACAAGATTTCATAGTATGAATCCTCATAAATGACAAAACAGAAACCATTGCAGATTTCATTTTGACAACAAGTTTCTTCAATTTCCTATTCCTTAAATTTTCGGAGGATTCCAATTTATAACTTTGCAAGAATATATGCCTTTTCCTTGCCCTTTCCCTTCTGTAACTAAATGAACTCAACATAATTGGACTTGTCCGATGTCTTCGACTTTTCTGTAACTTCATTATTCTTCTCTGACCACTATGATAACTATTTTCATCACCCTTAAAACCAACTTCTCTTCGTGTTGGAGCTTCGTCAATGCTTTTTGATTGATCCAACGGCTCGTATCTATCGACCCTTCTGCTAAAACGCAACGGGGTGTTCAGTACTAGACTGGTCATAATCTTTGGTATTGAGAGCTTTTGGTTGCAGAGTTGAAGTGCAGCTAGGAATGAATATATAGTATACTGGTCTTGTAACAATGAAGTTAGTTTAATGTTTAAATTATTGTTGATCTAAAGAAACGTGTTGATCTAGGTAATTTGACTCTGCTTATAAATATCCTAATGATTTTCGTTCTTGGTAGGCGGGAAGTCTTGAATAAACTAAGTGATTTTCACTGTATTGTTAAAACTGCTGGTCAAAGTCGAGAAGATATCGTTTTCTTTGGGGATTTAGGAAAATTATAAATGGACGGCCGTGATGAACTGATCTATTGTTTTCTCTGCATATAAGTCGGACAAGGAGTAATAAGAAAGGAAATGAGGGAGAAACTTCTTTCAAGCACCCAAGATTTGAGTATTTGACTACAAGATTTGGTCATATCATTCCCTCTTCTGGAAACTAACAGCTTGTTTGGATTTGACAGAATTGAAATTGAAAGAAAAAGATGAATAGAATTTTCTTTGTATTGAATGAGAATAACGGACTGTACAACCTACTTGTTATATACAGTAAAATAAAATTTAAAATATAACTGTCTTTACACTTGTCTCTTATTCTATTGGCTACTCCATAACAAACTCACATGCTAATTACAAGAATAAATAATACGTGCAAAAATATCTTATGTATTCAGCAACTTATCTGCAGCTTCTTCTAATAGGCCCAAGAAGTCATTATTCCAGTAAGCCCAATGAATGTGAGCTCAATATTTGTGCAAAAGTCCAATCTCTTTATAAGGTCAGGTAAAAGACATAAGAGGTTCAGACATCAATTGTATAACACTTAGCAGACCACGTTACCTTCTAAAGAACCTTTCTTGTTCATCGGAGAAGAAAGCTCAAATCCAACACGTGTTGGAGGGGGATGAAAGCACAACCAACTTGCCCAAAAGTCGATGATGAAGAGGACCGGTGAGTGATCTAGTGAATATCAGCGAGCTGAGAGGAGGATGGAACAAAGGAGAGGGAAATGTGTTCGGCCAAGAATTGTTGATGGACAAAATGGCAGTCGATTTCCACGTGTTTCGTTCTTCCGTGAAACACGGGCTTTTTGGCAATATGTATTGCGGCCTGACTGTCAGAGAGAGTGAAGGGGAACCGGAAGGGAAATTGGTACTGAGAGATCTTCAAAATAGGCGTACAAGCCAAGTGAGCTCGGCGACAACGCATCGCATTGAACGATACTCAGCTTCTGCAAAGCTAAGCGAGATTGAAGTTTGTTTCTTGGATTTTCAGGAAATAGGAGATGACCCAAGTGAGATATAAAATCCACTAACTGAATTGCGTGATTCCGGACAAGTACCTCAATCGGAGTCACAAAAAGCGAGCAACTGATATGATGAAGAAGAAGACCGGAAAAGACCAAGTCCCGGGTCTTTGAGAAGGTATCGAAGAACTCGAAGTGCAGCAGTCATGTGAGGTAATCGTGGATCTTGCATGTATTGGCTCAGATGTTGTACTGTAACGGAGAGATTTGGTCGCGTATGGGTCAAGTAGTTCAATTTTCCCAACAAATGCCTATACATGGTTGGATTTTGGAGAGGAGAACCTGTGTTGGCCAACAAACGAACAGTTGGATCAAGTGGGCAAGAAACTACAGATTGATGGAGGCAATCAAATTCAGTTAACAAATCGAGAGTAAATTTCCTTTTAGATAGAATCAGTCCTTCAGACTCACGCAAAACCTCCATGCTAGAAAATAATGTAAGTCCCCCAAGTCTTTGATCTTGAATTCCTGATTGTTTAAGTTCATTCAAATCTTCAAGATTATTTCATGTTAAGAGAATATCGTTCACATAGACTGCTACGATAGAAATAGAAGAGTCTGACTTCCTGAAAAATAGTTAGTAGTCATTTAAGGAGTGCGAGAATCCCTTGAAATTAAGTGCAGCAGTAAGCCTAGCATACAATTGCATGGATGCTTGGAGAAGACCATAAAGGACTTCCTTAGTCTGCAAACATGAGAGGGTGAAGGAGGTGTAAAACCAACCGGAAACTTCATATAAACTTTTTCATTTAAATCGCCATGTAAAAAAGCATTATTGACGTCTAACTGATAAACATCCCAGCCTTTCTTGACTGTTGTAGCTAAAACACATCTGATGGTTGTCATTTTCACCACTAATGAAAATGTCTCATTAAAATCTATTCCTTCTTGTTGAATATCACCTCGTACTGCTAATCTTGCCTTCAAACGTTCCACACTGCCATCAGAATGATGTTTTACCTTGTAAACTCATTTACAAAGCAAAGCTTTCCTCCTAGGGGGAGTTCCACCACTTTCCAAGTTTTATTTTGTTCCAAAGCCTCTATATTCTTTGCCATAGCTTCTTGCCAACCTGGGTGGTGTGCTCCTTGATAGTAAGAGGTGGGTTCCTTAATATTAGATAAGGAAGTTAGAAGGTGTTGATTTAAAGTAGAGAGGCCAGAGAAAGGGAAACGAGGAGCTGTAATAGGGTATAAAAAATAAGAGCTGCTTACATATGTAAGGTGAAAAGCATTACATATATAATCTTTAACATATGCAAGGGGGTTATGTGGTCTAGATGATTTTCTGATGAGCTCATCAAGTAAGGGTTCCATAGGAGAATGAGAGGCAGTAGGAATGGGAGATTGGGTGATATGAGAGGGGGAGTATTAGTCAGTATTAGGAGGAGGAAGAGAGAAGGTAGGGGATAGTGGCTCTTCAGAGGGGGTTTCCAAAGGAACTGGATAGGAAGGACATCAGAGGTGCCACATTTAGGCATTTGAGCAAAACGTAAAAAAAATAAAAGGCATCACAAGCACCATTCTTCTTAGAAGAAAAATGGAAACAATCTTCATGAAAAACAACATATCTTGACACAAAAGGTTGTAGAGTTAGAAAAGTTAGCACTTTGTATCCCTTCTTTCCATGAGGATAACCCAAGAAAACACAATCAATTGCATTAGGTTGAAATTTTGTTCTATGGTGAGAAAGAGTATATGCAAAACATAAACAACCAAAACATCTAAGAGCAGAATAACCAGGTGTAGAGTGAAGAGCAGAATAATCAGGTGTAGAGTGAAGTAAGATCTCATAAGGAGTTTTAAAATCTAAGACCTTTGAAGGAAACCTATTTATTAGGTGTGTGGCAGTCAAGACACAATCCCCCCAATAGGAAATAGGTAATGTGATTGGAAAAGCAAAGTTCTTGAAGTTTCTAAAAGATGCTTGTGTTTTCTCTCTACAACTTCATTTTGTTGTGGAGAACCAGCACAAGTGGTTTGATGTTAAATTCCCTGAGAAAGAAAAAATTCTGACTGTGACTTCCCACTTCCCAATTCAAAAGCATTATCAGATCTTATGATCTTAATTTTGGTGTGAAAATGTCGTTCCACTATAGCTAAGAAGGATTTGAGTATTGGAAAAGCATTTGACTTGGTACTTAGTAAGTAAGTCCAAGTCCCTCGACTAAAATCATCAACAATTATTAGAAAATATCTATATCCATCATAGGTTGGACTGCCATAAGGCCCCCAAGTATCTATATGAATTAAATCAAACACATTCTTGGTGGAAATAAAACTAGAGGTAAAGGGGAGTTTGGACTGTCTTGCCATAGGACAAACAACACAAGGAATAGAAAACTTAGAACAGGAAACAGGAATAGAAGAAATATTTTTCATATTGCTCAAAGGTATGTGGCCTAATCTATAGTGCCATAATTTCTCTTTTACATTGAAATCTGAAGAAGTAAAACAAGAATATAAAGCAGGTTTAGAATGTTTCTCTTTAAAATTCATGCTAGATACAAAACAACTACTAGGATGAAATTGAACTAAATTCTTAGAAATGGCTGCAGAAGGCCTTGATTGAAGAATGTAAATTCCTGCTCTCTCCCTATCAATCTCTAGAGGGCTCTTCAGTGAAGGGCTCTACACCAGAAAACAAGTAGAATGAGTGAAAAGCAGTAAGCGGTTGAGTTGCTTACATAGCTTGTGAACAGACAGGAGATTATACTTAAAGGAAGGCACATACAAAACATTTTGTAGAACCAGATTAGAAAAGAGTGCAACAGATACATAATGAGTAACTAGGACCTTTTGAGAGTTGGGAAGATTAACTATAGGCTTGATTAAAGGTTTAAGTTTAGTAAAGAATCTTTTGTTATAAGTCATGTGCTCAAAAGCTCCACTATCTAAAATCCATGATTAAGTATTGATTTGAAAAAACATGCAGGGGATTTGAAAATTTTGGGTATACCAGCACATTTGGCCATGACAGAACCATCAGAGGAAGTGGCTCCTTGCTGACCAAGCTTGACCTATTGAAGGAGTTGAAGTAGTTGTGCTACATTTTCTTTGGTGAGTGACTTTGCTTCTGAGTCTGCAACTATCTGTTCCCCTTCATTGCTTGTGGTTAATGCATTGTTTGCCTGAGTTCCGCCCTGAAGTTTTCTCTGCTTTGCAAACTTAAAATCTGTTGGAAAATCATGGATTCTGTAACACTTTTCAATGCTATGACCTGGTTTCTTGCAATAAGCACATATCCCTGAGCATTTATTTGCATCTGAACCCCCTTTATGTCCCTTGTAGTCATTGAACTTCTTCCCCCTCCTGTCTGATTAGCAACAAAGGAGGCTGAATCTCCTGGATAAGCAGGGGTAGCATGAATCTCCCTCTACTTCTCATCCTACATAACTAGGGAGTATGCTTGACCAATGGATGGCAAGGGAGAGGACAGGAGTATATTGCTCCTAACTCCTATAAAGGAATCATTCAAACTCATGAGAAATTGTAGAAGTCTCTTATCCTGATGAGCTTTCACAGCCTTAGCTTTAGCACCACATTCACAGTTGCACACACAAGCAGAAAAAGTGTTAAGGGCATCCAATTCATCCCATAAACTTTTCATCTTAGTGAAGTAAGTAGAGACGTTGTGATTAGCTTGGACAACAACACTTAATTCCTTTTGTAGTTGGAAAAGTTTGGCTCCATTTGTTTGACCAAATCTGTCTTCCAGGTCATTCCAAAGGTCCTTTGCACTCTGAGAATACAGGACACTCTCTGCTATCTTCTTTGATACTGAGTTGAGAAGCCATGAGAGAACCATGTCATTTCACCTTGACCAAGCTCTCTGAAGTCCAGAATCTGCATCAGGAAGAGCTAGGCTTTCATCAACGAACCCTAGTTTTTCTCTTAGCAGACAAAGCTATCATTATAGCTCGTCTCCACCCTCCATACACTCTTCCATCAAAAGCTGAAGAAACCAGGTTCATACCTGGGTAATTTGAAGGATGCAAATAGTAAGGGTGAGATGAGTCAACCAAAGAGTTAGCAGTAGAACCAGCTACAACAGGCGTAGCTGGGGTTGAAGAAGAAGAAAAGATGGAATCGGTAGTTTGTCCATTAGTTCCCATGTCTGGGAGATGAAAGAAAGTTAGAAAATGTAAAAGAATAACGCAATTTGAGGCAGCTTAGTCACTGCTCTGATACCATGACAGAATTGGGGAAAAAAAAGATGAATAGAATTTTTTGTGTATTGAATGAGAATAACGGACTGTACAACCTACTTGTTATATCACAACAAAATGGAATCTAAAATATAACTGCCTATACACTTGTCTCTTATTCTATTGGCTACTCTATAACAAACTCATATGCTAATTACAAGAACAAATAATATGTGCAAAAATATCTTATCTATTCAACAACTTATCTTCAGATTCTTCTAGTAGGCCCAAGAAGCCATTATTCCAGTAAGCCTAATGAATGTGATCCCAATATTTGTGCAATAGCCCAATCTCTTTATAAGGTAAGGTAAAAGACATAAGATGTTCAGACATCACTTGTAACGAACACTTAGCAGACCATTTTACCTTCTAAAGAACCTTTCTTGTTCATCGGAGAAGAAACCTCAAATCCAACAGGATTGTTGTTATCTATTGTATTGTATCGTATTGTTACTTTAAATATAATATTTGTTTTGACTGTTACCTAAATTTTATCGTATTGTATAGATTAAATTTGTCGTCACGTAACAACGACAAGTGTCACTTTATGGAACGACCGATTTGGTGTGGTCATGTTGGTTCCTTATTTTTCCTCTCATCTTGCCCTTTTTTATTATCAGATAATCCTATTTTACCCTACCTTTTTATATAATATTACTGCGTACCGTATTTTTTTTTATAATATTGGAGGTTTATTCTTTATATTGTTGGTGCATGACATCATAAAATGACGGCAAACAAAACAGGCTATCCAAATATTGTATACATCAAAACGATACATCACAATACAATACAATATTATACGATACATTATGAAACGATATACAGTAACCATCCAAACAAGCTGTAAAGGTTCCTTAGGGGAGTTTGTTTGTTAAATAAATTATATTGATACTTAGAAACGATAGATGGTAATGAGGGGGTTTGGTGGGACGAAGAGATCTTATTTCCCCTTCCATAGTAGTAAAACGAAATAAGCAACCTTATCTCTAACTGAAACAATTTTTCTTTTAATTCTTTTCAAAAATGAAAACTTTTTGAAACTTCCCATTATGTTGTGAAGAATCTAAAAGAATATGAGGACTAAAAAATAATTGCATTTCTGTTTTGTCCCTTTGCTTGCATTCTCAACCATGTACAACTAAAAACCAAATCAGATAAGGAAAACCACAAACAGCTGGCTCAAACGATGAACATCTCCCTTGTCCCAAAGGCTTTGCCTTCTCTTCCTCTTCTCCATGGCAAAGCTCCTTTTATCTCCGCTAAAGCTTCAAGCCAGGAAAAATCTCATAAATCATCAATCCCACAATTAAAGGTTTGATTTCTTTAATTTTCGCAAACTTTCACGATAAATGGCATTCTGGTTCGCTAAGCTTCTGTTATGCGCGGGGTCCGGAGAAAAGTCGGACCACAAAGGTCTCTTGTACGTAGCTGCAAAAGTTTGTTTTCACGACTCGAACCCGTGACCTCTTGGTCATATGGCAATAACTTTACTAGTTCACAAACTTTCACGATACAACAATTATTACCATCACGGAATTGACCACTCTCCTTTTCTTGAATTCAATAATAGGCATCAAAATGCATCAAGTTGAAGGCTATTGAAAGTTTGGCTTCTTCAAAATCCTTATTGGCTATTCAAGTTGGCGCACTTTTGGCCACCGTAAGACCCTTTAGTTGGGATTAATTAACTCAATATTTCTTTTTTATTTCTCTTTTTATATGTTTGCTCTTTCTGAAGGATCAGTTTTCAAGAATTCATAATATATAGGTAGGTGCAGAGCCAGCTTTGGCAGTGACAGGCGTGAATAATGAAGAAGACTTGGTTTGGGTGTTGATCCAATTAGCCATTTCTGCATTCTTCTACTTCCTTGTTGCCCCAGTAAGTGGAGATAAAAAATAAAATTGATTTAAGTTTTATTCACGAATAATATAAAATTTCATGTTGTCATTGTAATTTAATTGCAAGTAAGTTACCTTTTTATTATGTTATTAATTAATACTAATGATATGAATTTACTCATAATTACCTTATAAATAGGAATTTCTTTCACTTTTAGCCCGTGCCAAAAACTATTTATATTCAGTAGCCGAAAAAGTGTATAAAATTTGTATAAAATTTTTTGTATATAATAGATATATATACAAAAAAATATATTTTTTCGGCTATTATGTTGAAAGCGGTTATACAGTATTATTTTTCCTATAAATAATTTGATTGTGTAAATATTCTTATGCAACTTCAAAAAAAATTTAAAAAAATATTAGAACATAAGGTTGCTAAACTTTATATGCTAATTGTCTTTATTTATTTATTTATTTTCTTATCAATTTCTTAAAGTTATACGTGACTTTGAATGCAGCCTATCATAATGACCTGGCTTAGGAAAAGATGGTATAAGAGGGACCTATTGGAGATGTATTTGCAGTTCATGTTTGTCTTCATCTTCTTTCCAGGGTAAGTGGTAATTATACCATATCTCGATATTTATTTACTGGCAAAGATTGGGTAAGTTATCCTATTTCACCATTTAAAAGAAAAGGAGGAAACCATATGCGTGAATCGTTAAGTTAATTTGATCAAGTAAGCATATGATCCTTTTTTCTCCAAACATATGCTATACAGACAGAGCATATAAGTTTATACAGCAAACATTATTCTTAGCCTCGTAAAAATACAACAACACAACAACAACAAAAAGAAAAATCCATATAGGATACAGAGAGGATAGTGTGCGCGCAGACTATACCCCTACCTTAAAGGTAGAAAGATTGTTTCCGATCAACTCTCAGTTCAAGAAAAGATGGGAAAAAAAAATAACAAATAGTAACAGCAAGATAATAAGAAAACGAAGCGCAGGGAATAACATATAATAATAAAAATCTAACAATAATAGAAAACAGGATTAACACTAGCTAGTACTACTGGTAATGGAGATAAATATTATCGACTACTTACTAGCCTTCTACCTTAATTCTTGAACTTCACACCTTACTATCAAGGGTCATGTCCTTAGTAAGCTGAAGTAACTCCAAATCCTGCCTAATCAACTCTCCCAAATACTTCTTTGGCCTACCTTTACATCTTCTCGGACCCACCAACATCAACCTCTCACACTTCCTTACTGGGGCATCTGTGCTTCTCCTCTTCATGTGCTCAAAACCATTTAAGCCCCGCTCCCGCATCTTGTTCCCCAATATTATCACGACCCGTAATCCCACTTAAATTGTGATGGTGTCTAGCCGCACTTGCTAAGCAAGTCAATTCACAATTAACAAAAAAAGTCAGATTCCTTTAATTAACATATTCATATAAAAACATAAAGATAGAAACAACCTCAAAACATTAATATATCTTATACAGTTATAACATGGCTTAAACGCGGCCAAAACGGTATACCCAAGACTAGGTGGCAGAAGTACACAAACAACAATTGAATAAGTACAAGTCTAAATACATAAATGAAATTGTCTGAATTAATAAATTAGATAGAGAATGGTAAAGAACAGGGACTCGGGCACTGCGAAATTAATTCATGGAGTGCAGCTCACCCTAAGTCTCTGTGTGAACACCTAAGCTTAATCAAGTGGCTCCGCTAGCACCTACCTAAGGATCTGCACAAAAGAAATATCAAAAACATAGTATGTGTACACCACAGTCAGCACCCAATAAGTATCAATTAAGTCTAACCTCAAAAAAGTAATGGGGAGACTGTAAGAATCAAGATACTTACAACATAGATATAAATAATAAAGATTTAAACTAAAAAATAAATAATCCCATAAATAATAAGAATCAAATATATCAACAGTTGAAAAGCATAAATCATGCTTTTCCAGCTCAAAAAAAAATTATAATGATGATCATATATTATATAAAGGTGGCATGCTTCAATTTAACAGAGTCGAGGTTTCCAACTATCATATAATGATGGCAAGTAACAATTTATATCTAAATGAGTCGAGGATATCTAAGAATGCTCAAACTCAATTTCTTACAAAAATCGCTACAACATCCATGTACCACGATACAAAACCTGTATTATCATAACCCGATACATAATCCATGAATTGACCCGCTACATAATTCATGTATTGATCATGCTCACAGAGCCCAAAGTAACATGGGTAATCACCTGACTCTAAAGGGACATATCCTTATTCAAGTGTACAAAAGAGCTTGATAGCTCACATATAATCAAATATCTGATCATCATGTCCTATGTGATATTACTGTACTTCATCCACACGCCTTGCCTTTTATGCCAAAATGATCAGTCCCAATCAGGTATCCATATACAAAATATATGCATATACTCAAGAATTATAAATAAAAGATGCACAAGTACTTAATAAAAATCATGTAGATGCGTGCTTATGGAGTTTCTGTATGGCTACATATAATTCAAGAAATTCAACATATCAAGGATAATTTACCATACCTTCATAGATAATTATAAACCTAGGCATGATCTCTAACATGAACAAGAGAGCAAACGTCGTTATATAAGCCAAACAAATCATGAATAAAATAAGCACATAATCAAAATAAGACATAGAGTATCCCAATTCTACCCCGATCATGATGTAACTTGGTAAGTGTATATACACTCGCCACCCTATATATACAACATCCCCAATACCTTAAACATATAGTAATCAAGTCAAGTCCGAGGATTTTTCCTCTTAACGAGGTTAGCCAAGAAACTTACATTCACCTGGTATCCTTCAACCTTCCAAAATAGCCTTACCTATCAAATCAACCTCTGAACGAGTCAAATCTAGTCAAATACAACTCAATAACATCGAACAAAGCCATAGGAATCAATTATAAACAATAAACTTCAAATCTTTAATCAAATCCCCAAAAAGTCAACAAAAGTCAACCGAGGTCAATACAGTCAAAACTCCGAGTCAGGGGTAGATCCATCTACCCATAACCTCAAGATTCAAATATATGATTAGATTCCAAAATCGAGTCCCAATCGACTCCCAAATCTCCTATTTACACTCTCCAAAATTATAGTCAAAATCCCAATTTCTCTTCTAAATACCATAATCTATGTGTTGATATTCATGAGAAAATATAAGATGTTAACAAAATCGAGTAGAAATCACTTACTCCGAAAGTGGTGATGAAATTCGCCCCAAAAATTGCCTCTAACCGAACTCCAAAACTCCAAATAATAAAAATAGACCAAACCTTCGAAATATAACATTTGCCCCGCAATTGTGCATTTGCGGACCAAAAGATCGCTTTTGTATTGCGGTAAAACCCTCACATCTGCCAATCCCACTTAAGCTTCCAACCACTTGCTTCTACGACCCATGCATTGCATATGCAACTTCACAGGTGCGGCCAACTCCTCTGCATGTGCGGACATTCCCTCAGGCCTTCAACCCTCGCAGGTGCGCGCCAATACTCCGCAGATACGCCTTCGCCACCTGAAACCCTCTCCTTTACAGAGCCGAAACTCCTTAGAACACCTTAACTCCGTATATGCGACATCCAAGCCACACTTGCGACCTCGCGCTTGCCCCCAAACTTTTGCATGTGTGATGCACCAGAACCTGAACTGCCATAACCATTCCAAATAGTCCGAAATCAATCCGAAAATACACTCAACCCCTTTAGGATCCCGTCCAGCTACAACAACATGTCTATATACCCAATTAAAACATATCCAATGATTCGAAGCATTATGAATAATATCAAACCTAAGAATCGACAATCAAAATCCTTATCTTAAGTTCAAGAACTTCCAATTCCAACTAAGCGTCTGATTCATACTTAACCAATCCGGTTTTCAACCAAACTTCGCACACAAGTTCCACACCACTATATGGACCTATTCTAAGTCTCGAAATAATAATCCAAGTTTGATATCATCAAGTTAATTCCCGGTCAAACCTATAAACTCTCCAAACCTTCAAGTTGTTAACTTTCGTAAAATAGAGCCAAAACATTCCAGGAACATCCAAATCCAAATCCAAATCTGAACATACTTCTAAGTCCAAAATTACCATATGAACCGGAACCATCAGAACATCAATCCAAGATCATTTATACAAAGTCAAACCTTGATCAACTCTTACAACTTAAGCTTCCAAAATGAGACTAAGTGTCTCAATTCACTCTCAAACCTTCCTGAAATCAAACTAACCACCTCCGCAAGTCACTAAATCACTAATACAAATAAGGAAAGCATCAAATAAGAGAATGGGATTGAAATACATAAAACGACCGGTCAATTCATTAGAACCAGGCCACTTCCATCCTGATCTAAATATCTTCATTATTAATCTTATCAATCCTTGTACGCCCGCAATCCATCTCAGCATCCTCATTTCTACTACTTTTTTCTTCTAGACATTGTAGTTCTTGACTACCCCACACAACATAGTCGGTTTAACAACCACTCTGCAGAACTTACCTTTAAGTTTAGGTGGCACATTTTTATCAGATAGAACCCCTGATGTGCACCTCTATTTTACCCATCTCGTTCCATAACGTTGTGTAATATCATCGTCAATCTTCCCATTTTCTTGAATTATAGATATATGGTACTTGAAATTATATCTCTTGGTCATAACTTGTGCATCAAGCCTCAGCTCCACATACGCTTCATTGGTCCCGTTACTGAAATTGCATTCAAAGTATTCTGTTTTGGTCCTACTCAACTTGAAACCTTTACACTCTAGGGTTTATCTCCAAACCCCTGGTCTCGGGTTAACACCGCCTCGTGAACGTCTCGCCAATCAGTACATTACCATCCTCAAATAACATACACTATGACACCTCCCCTTGAATGTGGCGAGTATGTCTATATAAAAACAGGTTAAGAGAAGATCCCTGGTTCAACCCCATTACAACTGGAAAGTGGTATGGGTCCTCTCTCACTGTCCCCACTCGGGTTTTAGCTCCATCAATCATCCTAGTGTAAGCAACTTAACTTCACAAAAATGGTAATTAAATGTTATCATATATTAAATTATATTTATCTTGTAAGAAATTGTTATATTTGTTAGTGAATTGGAAAAACAAAAGGAAATTCCATATGAGCAAAATAGTCGAGACAAAAATGACAAAAATCATTGGTATTGAAGGTTTTTGCATGGATAAGACGAGCTAGCAGGAAGTCACGGCGGAGTTAGTGTGTCGGTTACGAGTTCGGCCGAACTCACTAGCTTTGATTTAAATGTTATATTATATTTGTCTTGTAAATACTTAATACTTTTAGAAACCAATAATTTAAAAAGACTAGAATCCCGAATCCATAAAGTTCAAATCCTGATTTCATCTCCGCCGACAGCTTAAGATATTTGGAATCAATTAATGGGATATGGTAAAGACAGAATTATAGCATTTCTGAAAGAATTGAAAAAAACTAAGGGACTATGAAAATATTGACTACTGAAATTTATTTTTTCTTTTGTTTGATTCATGGAGTTGGACTAAGCAAAATATTGTACTAACATTTTTGCCCTTAATTACATTATGCATTGTTTAGTTACTACTATCTTTTTGCTAAATTCGCCGCACAAAAAAAAAACACTTTCACGATCACCCCTGCTAAAATAGACCCTAGTTGGTAGTTAATTAAAAGAACAATATTAATCAACTTTCCTAATGCTTTCTCATGTTTGGAATTGATAATTAGTTGGTTGATATATTGACCAAGAAAATTGTTTCAAAAACTAGGGTTCTTCTATGGGCACCATTTCTGAACTTCAGAAAGTTTCCAAGAGATCCATCAATGAAGTACCCATGGTCTACGCCAGAAAATCCATCTCAAATTAAGAATACGTACAGGAAGTATCCATGGGCTACTGAAGAAGACTATGAAGTACAATAAATATAGCTAACAGAGAAGTCCATGGATACAATCTCTTTGGCTCTTGTAAATTTGAATTTGTACGATTTATGATGATTAATCATATGTTCCTAATAGTTGTGCTATATCCATGCAAGATGTTGTAACAAGTTTAAAAAGATGACTTGAACAACCAACTGCAACTATGTAACGATGTTGTACTTGAAAATAAGATACATCTTTAAAGAGGATACCTAGATAAATCTTACAAAATGCTCTCTGGTTATACTCAAAGAGAAGAGAAACTAAATATACAGTCCACCCAGGTAAAATCCTCTATTTAAACGTCAAGAACTAATAACAATATACAGTCAAAGTCCTAGCAAAAATCCCCTAAATCAAGGTTAAAAGCTAATAGAATTGTAACAGGGTTCTTAATTTCATCTGTTAGCTGCATTTGCCGAGGTGTTAAACTTGCACTGCAACCATGTCAACCGTCTCTCATTCTTAAGAGAGATAAAGGTTTCTCTGGCATTTGGATTCTCAAACAGATCTAATGCAAAAAAATAGATACTTTGATCAACACCTTGCATTTCATCCAATACTTTTATGCATTTGCTTATAGCAAAGCGCTCCTCATTCCTCATGATGGTAGCTGCCCTCATCTTTGAAGCAGCTGCAATTTCCAGCATAGCATCAACTATAGCATCACCAGTTGCCTTGCGACCTCTCTTGCGACGACCCGAATTTGGTGTTACAGGTTGATGCTTATTATGTCCATCTAACATGTTTATGTCCCCTCCTGAGCCTGACGACGCATCCTCATCCACCAAAGCAGGATCAGCAGACATGGTAAAATGCCTTTGCATGTACAAGGCACAGAGATTACACTCTCAACTAAGAAAAGACGACCAAATGAGTTTATCCAAGCTGTAGATTGGAGGAAGGATACAATCAAGGGACAAAGTATTGTCAATCGCTACAAATATAAAATATAAAAAATGCATGTGCGCAACGACACATCCAAGCTTTTTGCTTCACGATTTCTTTTTTTAATAATAGAGATACCTCGGGGGCTGGTGGCCCACGGTTAGAAAATCGGTGGATAATGGACCAGCCCTTTTACCTTCCCCACTTAAATACCATTATGATTGAGGCAGGGATCAAATCCATGACGTGCAACTAACCACACATCACGTGTTGCACTCTTACAACTAGACCAAAGCCCTAGGGCCGCTTTTCCACTTTGCAATTTAATGCTGTCATATGTTGAATCCTAGTATCTACTACCTGCCCTCCAAGCTACTTGTACTTGGCCATTCTAGAGAAATCTAGATCTCAAACTTGCATAATGACAAAGTTATTATTATATAAGATGTGTTGCTGCAGAGCCCACAGCATTGAAATGCTTAATGAGGCATGGCAAGCTTCAAGAACCAGCATCACATATTACATAGCATCAATTGTTTTTTTGTTTTTTTTTTTTTTGATGAAGTATGATGTAAATAGCATCAATTAGTGACATGAACAAGACAACATTGCTCTTAAAAACATTGTTAAGAATTTTGCATTCAATTTCTTTTCGATCTGTAGCACATTCGCAGAATTATAAGGCAGGAATTCCAAAGCTTGAGAATTTCAAGTAAACACTTGATCTGTATATGGATGGATACCTATGGTTCAAAGAAAGAGATTAAGAGTCCTAATTTCAAGTTCAAGGTCATTCTGTTTAATAGAACAGGGTGCTATGCTACTTGGCCCAGTTATACGGGAACCATGGTCCTAATACCTTGCCATGGTCGAATGGTAAGAGCACAAACCGTTATGTGTATGTTATGTGCACGTCACAAATTTGAGCCCTGCCAGCTACCTTTTTTTTACACTGTACAGCTGTAATTGATATTTGAAATATGTTTATTCTATTTCTGTAATTAGTTGGGTCATGCCAGCAAATTTAAAGGAAGCAATTGAAAGCTGGTGCAGATGGAAGGTTGGTAAAGCCATCAGAAAAGTCGGGAAAGTGATACCAAGAAGCATTTTTTGGGTGGTATTGACAGAAAGGAATCGCAATGTTTTAATGGTATAACAACTCCTAATCATCCCCAAAGGCCAAATGTCCTTTTCTTCTATTTAGTTAGTATAACCTTTCCAATATAACTTTTATTTAGCGCCCTATGCATAGCCTAGCATTTGTTATTTGTATTGGACCTAAGGCCTCATTTGTTTGCACTTAATGGAGGTCTGAATCTTAATCTCAGACATTAAGTGTGTTTGTTTTTAAAATCTTAATCTTAATTATTCAGATCTTAATCGTTAAGTGTGTTTGTTTTTTTTTACTTCACAACCACTTAATGAGTCTGAATAGGTCTGTATCATTAAGATCTATAACAGAGACTTAAATCCAAATCCAAATCTTTATGATGTTATTATATAACAAAGACTTGATTTCATTAAGATGCTATCATCCATATTCATTATTAATTGCCGCCACCGCCTACCATTATCAACTACCACCATGCCACCCACCACCATCATCCTCAATCATAGCCGCCACCATTGTCGACTACCACCACCCACCATCCCCGCCACTCCCACCACCATCATTCTCAACGACAACCAACATTCATCCACCTCAACTACCACAACTTACTACCACAAATTACCACCACATCACCATTATTATATAACAAAGACTTAATTTCATTAAGATGCTATCATCCATATTCATTATTAACTGCCGCCACCGCCTACCATTATCAACAACCACCATACTCAACCACCACCACCACCATCATCCTCAATCATAGCCGCCACCATTGTCGACTACCATCACCCACCATCCCCGCCACTCCCACCACCATCATTCTCAACGACAATCAACATTCATCCACCTCAACTACCACAACTTACCACCACATCACCATTAACAACCATAGCTGGCACTGTCCATCATTATAAACTACCACCACTCACCACCCACCACCCACCACCATCCTCCTCAATCACAACTACCACCACCACCACCCGCAATTATTAACTATCGCCACCCACCACCACCAACGTCAATCATAATAGCTACCACTTCCAATCACCACTAGCTACTGCCCTAAACCACCACCATCAACCAAATCTACAATAAACCACCACTTTTAGTCGGTATTCATAAGCACTACTGTTACCCATCACCATCAGCAACTATTATATTTTTAAAAATTATATATTCTAATGATGGAATATTAGATTAATTAGTATTTTATTTGAATTTTATGTTTATTAATTTTCAAATAAATGTAAATTTTACATATTCAGATGTTAAAAATCAAACAGTCTTAATCATTCAGTATCCAGATCTTAATATACATCTTAACATTCAGATGTGTATCCAGATTCAAATGTCTTAATCTTAATGCACATCTTCATATTCAGACGTATATTCAAATTCAGACGTCTTAATCTTAAAAAAAACAAATGAGGCCTAACTGCACCTTCTCGAATATATATATATGAGAACCTATTTGATTGGGTACGGAGTTCATAAAAGAGAAACTTTTGAACTTGTGCTGTAAATTGAGGCACATATATTTTTGTGTGGCAATAAATCATTGCCATAAAGGTAAATTGTTTCCAAATATGAAAAAGGGTCATTCTTTTTTACACAGACTAAGTCATAAGAGTTTATTTCAGTTTTTCACCTTTAAATTAGTTTCTCAATTAACTTTAACAATAACTTTTTCTAACCTATTGATCCTTATAGTAATTTTTATGAGTTTATACTATAACTATAATTTTTTCTGACCTATTATTTCTTATATTTTTTATGAGTTTAATTAGTAGTTTAGCATACTAAGCTTTAATTTAATCACCAATTTAGGTATTGATTTAATTTATACTTAGTTGATTTTAACATTGCATAATTCGTATAGTCACTCAAGAGAGAGCTTAAGTGGGACCCGCATGGTTAGCCCTAAACATACTCAAAATGTACACGTAAAATTCCTGAAAAATATCAGGCATTTGATACTCTTGGAGCAGTTAAAAGAGGAGTCTGGAACTGAAATGTTGTCCTTTTGGACAAAAAGAACACAAATAAGTGGGAAAAGAAAAAAGAAACAATATTATATATAACGCCCAAATACTAGGCGCTATATATAGTATTGTTTCTTTTTTTTTCCACTTATTTGTATTCTTTTTGTCCAAAAGGACAACATTTCAGTTCCGGACTCGTAAAAGAGTCTCACAAATTTACCTAAAAACCAAAGTTATTTAATATAATAAATTGATAATTCAGGGGTAAATAACTGCTAGGTGTGACTTCAAAACAATCAAAGTAGGGCCAATATGATGAGGAAGTGGCAGCTTCACAATGCTGCAAGGAGCACGATGAGAACTGAGGTGGGGCCTACAAACTTATCATGCATGTACAAGAGATAAAGCTATGAAGTATAATATTGGTAAAGCAAATAAACAGTAAATTCCGAAAATACCCTCCAATTCTAAGGCCATCTCCGGCCCTTCACTCCAAATCTTTACTCCAAAATAAAGTAACTCCAAAATAGAGTAAACTATCTCCACCAGCCAACCATTACTCCATTTTTTTATTTTTTACTCCAAAAAGAATATTCTTTTTTATATTCTTCTCTCTCTTCTATATTATATTATTATCTTTTATTTTCTTATTTCCATTAAACAAATCCTATCTTTTTTACATATTCATCCCATATAATTCATGTCTTTCTTATATAACCATTTAAAATAAAATTAACTTACAATTTTACATAAAATAATATATGCACGAAAACTAATTTATCTAAATTATACGCCAAAATTAAGATGTACAGTTAATATTATAAAGACATTACATAAACTAATTATGTGTGTATATATATGATAAATTAAAAGAGTTATAAATAATGTAGTGATGGAGTGGATGAATAATGTCACTTCAAATTTGGAGTAACATTGTTCTCCCTCCAAAATGGAGGCAAAATTTTCAACTGAGCTGGAGCAAAATTCCTCCAATTTTTACTCTAAAATAGAGTTTGGGGGCAAAAATAGAGATGGGTTGAAAATGGCCTAAGCAGGGATGTCAACAAAGAGGTGCCCTTCTCTCGCACTTCTAATATAGTAGAAAGAATGTAATGAGAGAACCGACGCTATCGAACCAGTTTGGACAAAATCCAAAACTAAAAACCTAAAATAAAATGCTGGAGGTACAAGATATACATATTCTTAGAGAGAGGCTTAAACTAAGGCTATCTCTAACCCACCTCCATTTTTACCGCCAAACTCCATTTTGGAGTCAAAATTTTGCTCCAACTCAGCTGCAAATTTGCCTCCATATTGGAGGGTGAATAGTGTCACTCCAAACTTAAGGTTACACTATTCATCCACTCCAATATGGAGGCAAATTTGCAGCTGAGTTGGAGCAAAATTTTGACTCCAAAATGGAGTTTGGCGGTAAAAATGGAGGTGGGTTAGAGATAGCCTTAGTTTAAGCCTTTTAATATCCTTATAATATTAATTTTACATCTTAATTGTGTCGAATAATTTTGATAAATTAATTTTCGTGCGCATTATTATATGTAAAATTGTAAGTTAATTATAAGGCTATCTCTAACCCACCTCCATTTTTACCGCCAAACTCCATTTTGGAGTCAAAATTTTGCTCCAACTCAGCTGCAAATTTGCCTCCATATTGGAGGGTGAATAGTGTCACTCCAAACTTAAGGTTACACTATTCATCCACTCCATCACTATCCTTATTATTTTATTTTTTATTACTTAACCCTTTTAATATCCTTATAATATTAATTTTACATCTTAATTGTGTCGAATAATTTTGATAAATTAATTTTCGTGCGCATTATTTATATGTAAAATTGTAAGTTAATTATATTTTAAATTGTTATATAAGAAACAAATTTAAATTATATGAGATGAATATGTAAAAAAGAAAAAAAAAGGATTTGTTTAATTTTAATAAGAAAACAAAATTTAAATAAAAAATAATAATATAATATAGAAGAGATAAAAGAATATAAAAAGGAATATTCTTTTTTGGAGTACTGGTTGGAGTTAGTTTACTCCATTTTGGAGTAAAGATTTGGAGTGAAGGGTCGGAGATAATGACCTTTTTAAAGATTATTTAGAATCCCGTTTACACTGTCTACATAACAAACAGAGATGGACAACATAGGATAAATATTCAAGCTAATTAATTAAGTTAAACATGGTATATAAGTAAGAAACCATGAGTTAATAATTTAATCATCAGAAACTAAACAAGACTCCTTCACATGACCAAGATCCTAAAACATGGTATCTAGCATATTTCTAACTCAACACTCGGGGAAGGAAATGGCGTAAGCTAACAGCTCTAGAACAAACTTATACTAGTAGTCACTTCTCGGCTAGATCTAAGCATGAAACTTACTAAAATAACTTTAAACATGTATCTTAACAAATAAATCCTAAAGAGGATACCTACAGAAAAATTATAAAATGCTCTCTGGTTATATACTCAAAGAGAGGAGTAGGACATGAAAATCCACTACCAATAGATTCAAACACGTCATTGAAGAGAAACTAGAATATCGATTCTGTCTATATTTTACTACAATATGTTAACTTTAAAAAAATCCTAAAAAAGGCATCATCCCTAAAAGTCGACTCCCCAGTCATACTCCAACACGGCAGAGGGATTAAAGCAGATTTTTAGATTATACGTTATTCACAACATAAACGAACCAACAAATATAAACCACATTTCTATAATATGAGACCATAAAAGAACATGAATTCAACAACAAAATAAAGAGGGTGGAGTTATATTTACCTTTTATTGGGCAGTGAAACTGAGGCGCAGAGGTCGTCTAAATATATTGAAAGTATAAATATGATTTCCAAATTTTCCCCCACCGGCAGAGAGCTTAAGAAAGTATATATATAGATGGTGGAAGAAGCTAAGGTTCAAGTTATGACCAGATTCATAGCAGAGGAGATCGAGGTAAAAGAGAGATAGAGGTTGCACAAAAACAGACCGGCCAAGCTCCTGCCATGGCTGAGAGCAGTTGGAGTTTGGTTTAGAAGAGGAAATAATGAGGGAGAGGCGGTCGTTTCAGAGAAAGAGAATGAAAATCAAACCCTAATTTGGCCAAGCTCTTTTTGGGGCCAAAAACCAAAAGCTTGAGATTGAGTCTTTGGCTATAACAAAAACGGCATCGTTTAGGGAGTCTGGTTCTATGGTTGGGCTGGTGGGTGGCCGGATTGGACCTGTTTTTGTGGCTGCTCTAACGGGCCACTTTATTAGGCTTGAATGGACTTTAGTTGGGCCTTTGTTTTAGCCAAAATTGATCAAGTTTGGGGATTTGCAGCCGTACCCTATTTTGTGCCACCTTTTAATCGGAAATTGGAATGGTATAACAACCTAACCATATAATTAGCAGAAAAAAAACCATAGTTATAAATATTGGCACTAGGTAGCTAACAAATGTATATCACAACAATAATGTGTATATCAAAATTTTGTTTTCCGTTTTTATGTATATTAAAATTTTATTTTTCTTCTTTGTATATCTTAAATATAAAATTATAAATCTACTTGTTTAAAATTTATTATTGTCTCTATATCAATGTATATCACATTAAAAATAATTTTATTATTTGTATATCACCATGTATAACACATCAAGTAATGTGTTTTCTTTTTATATCTAAAAAATGAAATATAAATATCGTTGTTTAAAATTTATTGTTATCTCTCTATCAATGTATAGCAAACAAAAATAATTGTATTGTTTGTATATCACCATGTATAACACATCAAATAATGTGTCTTTGTATATCTAAGATAAGAAATTATAAATATAGTTGTTTAAAATTTTTTGTTGTCTCTATTAATGTATATCACAATAAAATAATTATATCATTTATATATCGTAATGTATAACACATCAAATTGTGCATACTAAATTAATATCACAAGTTAATTTTCCTTCTTTGTGTATATTAAAATTTTATTTTCCCGAATCTCAACTTCAAATCATTCCCAAATCTCAGTTTCAAATACACCTCATGGAAATTATTTGTGTACATCAAGAAAAAGTGATATACTGCGAGAATCTCAACATATGTTGTTATTGATATTTGCACTTATTGTAATAGTTGATTCTAAATCCCAATTTGAAGTTAGGATCTTCTGAAGACGGAGATCCAAATACAGAATCAAATTTTTAATTTGGATCCTCCCCTTCTTATACTTGATTTTGGGGTTGTTGATTTATGTGTGTCTCTGTGTGTGGGGGGAGGGGGGAGGGGTGAACGGTGGTGACGTCGTAGCAGCCCCTGTTATCGCCTCTGTGTTAAAACTCAGAAAATCAGAAGAACTGTTAGAAGAAACAGAAAATATATATAAATGATAAGAAATATTCCGAGTCCACAATTTCCTTGTGTGTCCTTAAGGAATTTTAACCCCCTCACAAGTTGCCAAGGTAATGGATTAAATCCTCCCAGGATGAAACGGAATAACCTTCCTGCAACAGTGGCAATACCAACTGCAGGATACCAACAAACTCAAAGAACGGAGCAAGATCACACTTACGAATTTGAGAGAGAGAGAGACTACGAAGTAGAATGCAGTATTCAGAATGGAATTCGTGATTTTCAGTGTCTGGAAAATTAAGCCATGCCTCAGAATTTATAGGCAACTATAGGCAACTATTGGAAGAGGTGTGATGTCTGTTCAGGAAAATAAAGTGTCTGTTCAGGAAGGAAAACAAGCAAAGGCAGCGTTTTTGGATTTCAGTTAATTCCGTTAATGAACTAACTAATATTTAATTTAATTATTAAATAATTAATTAAATAAACTTTGTCCAAAAATAATCTTATCGATCGATCATTTGCTAAATCCAAATCCAAAGCCAAAGCCAAAGCCAAAGCCGAAGTCGAGCCGAGCGAGCGACGACGACGGCGCGAGGATACATCCTCTTCAACTCCTTTTAAGAGCTCTAAGAAGTGATCCTATATTTATACACACAAGTGTAGTTGTCTTTCACCAATGTGGTACAAAGTTCATGACAAAAGCTCACTTGATTCAAATTTTCATTTCCCTCCATTTTATTTCCCACCATTTCCCAATTCACACTCCTAGACTTTTAAGCCCAATGCTTAAAGTCTTTAAGCCCAATGCTTAAAGTCCAACAATCCCCCACATGAATGGGAATGGCTGTAACAAGAATGATCATAGATGGACGCTGTGTGATTTGCAAGTAAGGATTAATTGCATCTGGATAAGTAGGTTTCCCTTTGAACTTTCCGTAGTGAACATATGTCGGATATACTCGGTCAATCGGTAGATTTGATATCTTTGAACCGTCGAACTTTAGTGTATACCTAGACAACCATATGTCACACAACCAACCCTTAACCGTCTTTTGGTTCTCATTGTTGTGTTCGTTTCAGCCATGAACACCACCTGGTTTTATAAGTGCGTAGAGAATTGGCCTTACAGAATTCTCATTGAAGCGGCTTCACTTCACACTTACATAGGTGATTCCTAAACGTGTAATCTTTTAGATTAACACCACTTCAAACTTAGGTAATCATTAAAGAACGTGTAAAGTTCTATCCTTGTTACTATACATTGTCTTCATCACTAGAAGGGACCAAAAAAAAATTTCTTTTACAATGTTGAACCGGTCAATCATAACTTTGTTTGAGCTCCTTGAACCTAGATCTCGGAATATCCAAAATTCTAGGTAGAGTTACCGCCATGATGACTTGTCCTCGGTCATAGTCCCATTCCCTTAGATGATTTCTCAACTCCCTCTCTAGTTAAGCTTTTTGTAAACGGATCTGCCACATTATCCTTTGATCTTACATAATCAATAGTGATAATTCCACTAGAAAGTAG